>NMRB01001727.1:48927-63279 GCA_002633025.1 Notospermus geniculatus | reverse complement strand
CCCCCCCCCCCCCGTATTCGACATGAAATGAATGGTTAGCGCAGTGACCCGGATATGGTCAGACGAGCAGTTCAGGACATGCTCCGTCGCTGCCAGCTGTGAGTCGAAAGGGAAGGAGGACATGTTGAAGGTGTGGGTGCATAAAAAGTAAGGGATTATCCTCCAAGTTTTTCCTGAATAAAATTTCAATATTACTTTCATGGATTGACCAAACTTGGAAGAAGTGCAATTGAACCGGTTCAACAACACTGTACTCGGTCATGTGTGTGACAGAAGGGATATAATAAAGGTACCAACAAGATGACATTGTAAATGTCGTATGGTTCCCGATGTACAGGTGCTTCTACCGGTACATGAATGGTACATTGACAGAGATCAAGGCACGTTGATAGAGATCAGATAAAAAGGTACCGTAGAAAAGGTACCGGTAAAAGGTACTAGGTAATAAAGGTATTAGGTAAAAAGGTACAGTTAAAAAGGTACTGGGTAAAAGAAGGTACTAGGCAAAAAGGTACAGAAAAAGGAATTAACCTAACCTCTACCACAGGCAGAGATATTTCAAATTATAAAGTTTGACCTTGACCTTGACCTCTGATCATCAAGGCCGTTGCATATTCGAAATGGGCATCATCGATAACCTAAGTATGAGTGATATCATGCCTCTACCTCTACCACAGGCAGAGATATTTCAAATTACCAAGTTTGACCTTGACCTTGACCTCTGATCATCGAGGTCGTTGCATAATCGAAATCGGCATCAACAACAACCTAAGTATGGCTGATATCATACCTCTATCCCTACCACAGGCAGAGATATTTCAAATTATCAAGTTTGACCTTGACCTTGACCTCTGATCGTCAAGGTCGTTGCATAATCGAAATGGGCATCATCAATAACCTAAGTATGGCTGATATCATGCCTCTATCTATACCACAGGCAGAGATATTTCAAATTATCAAGTTTGATATATCAAAATCTCATGATATTTCAATCACCCGAACACGCGAGGCTGAGAATTTTAACAAAGTCCAGTCCTTGGATAAGCAGGCATGAACTGAGACTTGTTTCATGTTGCTCAGTTGACAATATGGCAAGTTATCTCAAAATATCAAATTTGTGATATCGATATCACCATGGCCCCTACATCTCAGATGAAAAGTAATCAGTCCATTCGATTCCTAGGGTATGAAAACCTAAGGGTAGAACTTGTTTCTGTTGCTCTAGGTGTTAAAGGAGCCGAGTAATAGCATCAGATAAAAGCGTGACGGACAAAATATCAAGTCTGATATGTTGATTACATCATGATGGAGACATCAGATGTTGAAAATGATTAGCTCATTGGATTGCCCAGGTTGACAAACCTAGGGGTAGGATGTGTTACCATAGCTGTAGCTGTTGAAGGAGATAAGATATGAAGGCGTGGCAGACGGACACACCACACACAGACACCATGACCAAAAACAATATGGTTCCCGATCTTAGTGATCGGGAACCATAAAGGTGATGGACTCCTGTCAAATGGTAACCAAATGTACACTGTCAAACTAAATAACCTTGGCATACACCCTCTGATCAGAATTTTTTTGTTACCCGTACTGTGTGGTTCGGAAACCTCTCGAGATAGTCGCGGAATCTGAAATCTTATTGATGTGTTCCAAATTCCAAAACGTCGTTGACGAAAAAATGGACCGTACCTGTCTTCCCTCTTCAATAATGAAAAGAGTGATCCAGATCCAGACAATCCATTCATTCAGAGAGGGCAATCCAGGATTCAGTTCGGTCAGACAGACGAAGCTGAAGAGGCCGAGGAATACCAGGTAGGAGAGCTGGAAGGAAATTATCAATACTGTTTTATCTGGGGGAATGAGGTTGACACTTACTGTAAAGTACGGTGGGTGAGATCTTCGATTCATCGGTGAACACACACTTCCTCAACAAGAAAAGGACATCGGAGCGATGTCAATGGTTTCCGATGAGAAGTTTACTACTCTAGAGCTAATTTACTGTGACCTTGACCTCTGACCTTGAGAAGTATTGCGTAACTGGAACAGGCATACTTGATTAAAATTATAGGAGATTGGTAATTCAGTCTACTAATTAGTTTTCTCCTGAAATTCTGAGCAGATTTGCACTTTAGAATTGTTTGACCTTGACCTTGCCCTCTGACCTTCAAGGTCATTGCGTAATCTGAAAGCTCATCCTTGATAACCTAGGCGTAGATGAAGGTTTTAGGCTTCCACCATCACCAGGGTCTGTCTCATGTTATTTGTGATGGTTGGCTGTGACCTTGACCTCTGAACTTGAGAAGTATTGCATAACTGGAACAGGATCCCTAATTCAACCTATCGGGGATGGTTAATTCAGGCTTCTACTTCGTTTTCTCCTGAAATTCCGAGGAGATTTGCACTTAGGAACTGTTTGACCTTGACCTTGACCTCTGACCTTCAAGGTCATTGCGTAATCTGAAAGCTCATCCTTGATAACCTAGGTATAGGTGAAGGTTTTAGGCTTCTACCATCACGAGATTCTGACTTATGTCATGTTATCAAATTTGAATATCAAATCTCACCATGATATCAGCAAATATCACGCGACCGAGCAGGTGCAAACTGAAAACTTCAGTTGCAATAACATCCGTAGATGAGCTATGATGTTGTGATACCAGTTTCAAGTTGCTTACTGTGGCAGCTTTCCTGATATGTCAAAATATCAAATTTGATATATCAATATCATTATGATGCGGACACTGGACAATAAATTCGTTGATGCCAGTATCTTGCCAAGGGTCATAAACATAGGGAAGGAACTTGTTACCAGTGCTCTAGCTGGCCTTGGAGACAAGTTATTCAAGAAACAAAAGTGTGACAGACAAAATCTCAACTTTTGATATATCAATTTCACCATGAACCAGGTATCGGAGACCGGAAATTTTCATTCCATCTTGTACATGTAGCTCAGGTCATGTTACCTGGGGATAGGTCACATCAGGTCTGTAGCTCTTGCAGGAACAAAGTTACAGGTGTGACAGACTGAACAGACAGACGCACAGACAGACAGACAGACAGACACCATGACCAAACACAATATGGTTTCCGATCTTGAGATCGGAAACCACAATAATGGACTTGTTATCTGGACGCAAGGACCGTGAACGCCGCGCAGCGGCAAATGCGCAAAGCGCGACTAATTACTAATTCGGGTCTCGTGGATTCATACCACCTTAGAGACGAAAAATGACGGCCTGACCCAAAAATGCCGAAAACGGTCGCTCTATGCGGTTTGAAGGCGAAATTTCTTTATGGAGCCCTGCGAAAGGTTATTTGACGCTGTTCAAGTCGGGTCGGTCTTTCAAAACTAATGTGAATTATGATTTAGAGGCCAAAAACTAACCCCAAAAATTTGTCGTATACGTCATCAAGTTGAGAACTATATATTCATGAGCTCGCCGAAGGTGTGCCGAAGAACGCTCGGAACCTTCACTCTTTCCAACGCAGTTGTTGTGTACTATTATTTTGTGTGTCGTTTTTTGGTGCTCTGTGTTGGATATCAGGGTGAGTGTTAAGTTGTGAATTTGGCCATCACCACATTCATGGCATTTGTATCACTAATATCCCCGGCTGCCGTCGGGGCGAGCCTCGTAGCCCAGTGGCTACGTCATGTACGTCGGTGGCCATAGAAATGAAGTGGTTTCCGACATCCATGGGTTCGAGCCCAGTTGCAGGAAGAATTTTTCTTCCCATTTTTTTCTTTCACATACGTTTTCTGTGTCCCCATTTTTTCTTTCACATACACTACATACTTTGTTTGGAAGTAATAGGACTTGTCCCTCTATTATTTTCCTTTCCCCTGCCCAAAAAAGTTACACGCCCCAGCAACTCCACTCTCACTGCATGATCTGACACCACAAAACGTCACCTCGAGAACCCTGTCGCCATCAGGCTTGTCAGGCGCGGATCCGGGGGGGTTGGGGGTCGTGGCTCCCCTGCTCAGCAGCAATAATTTGCGACAATAAGCAAAAAATGCAAAAATCAAGCTTCTGTTTTGATACTGAGGTGCCAGGAAATCGCCTCTACGGCCTTCTAGACTTCCAAATGTTCTGGGTGTGGCCCCCAGACCCCTCGTCGGCGCGGGTGTCTTCGGCGCAAGCCTGAAATGACCACCCTCGGCGGCCTGCCCCCCCCTTTTGCCAAAACTCCTGGATCCCCCCTGCTTGTATATGGCTAAACACGTACACCTCTCCTCACACTCGACAGCTGGTAAAGCTGTCGGGTGTGAGGAGAGGTTCACATTGCCCACTTCCAACGTATCCCCAAACCAACACCAATCCACCGCCTCATGTTCCTATTAATCTGGGTTTCTGGGCAGGTACCTATTGTGAGTTTTGGTGACCTGTCTTAGGTAATTTACGCTGCGATAGAAGCAAAGATGATTCCGAGGCCGATTTGGATGGCTCATCAGTACCAAGACCAGAGAGTCCACACACTTACCGTGTAATAAAAAAACTTCGTAATCGGAGCCGTAAGGAATAAAAGATAGGCACTGAACCAATGAATTCCATTGTCTTGTTTCTTTCTCCCGTGACCAGGAGGTGCGCAATCTTGTTTCGGCCGACACCGCACTTGATATGAACTCTTCATCCTTTGGCTAAATCAACGCCAAGGGCAGTGCAAATCAGTTTGATTACAGGACGACAGAAGTGGAGGAAATTACAAGGAAATGGTATAGAAGACTGATAACGACCACAGTATACAATGTAGGTATACGGTGGCCCAAACATGCCATGTATATATTTTTGTCCACATTAAAATATTCTGAACATTATTGTATTTTTTCTCGAATTTCCACCCGGGTGGAAAGTATTTCCACCCGGGTGGAAAGTATTTTCACCCGGGTGGAAAGTCTTTTCACCCGGGTGGAAATACTTTTCACCCGGGTGGAAATACTTTCCACCCGGGTGAAAATACTTTCCTTTCCACCCGGGTGGAAATACTTTCCACCCGGGTGGAAATACTTTCCACCCGGGTGGAAATTCGAGAAAAAATACAATAATGTTCAGAATATTTTAATGTGGACAAAAATATATACATGGCATGTTTGGGCCACCGTATAGGTAAGATCTGTTTGACAATGAAAAAGAACCGTTAAAACAATCGACAATTTGTTTGACAATGACAAGGACGGTTAAAACACTCAACAGTTTGTTTGACAATGACAAGGACAGTTAGAACATTCAATAGTTTGTTTGACAATGACAAGAACCGTTAAACCACTCTACAATCTGTCTGACAATGACAAGGACAGTTAAAGGGAGATATGCGAAAAATATTGCCCGGCGGGCAGAAGTTGTCTTTGTTTTGATTAGCGCACAGCGCCGTCTGCTAATACGCAGTGACACTACGCTATAGCACAGGCCCCTGGAGAACGATCAGTGAGTTTAGAACACGTATCTAACCAAACGTATCTAAAAAACACAACACGTATCTAAAAACACACCACGAGCTCACAAATTCGTGAGCTCGAGGTGTGTTTTTTAAAAACTATTGTTTTTTGGTTAGATTCGTGTTCTAAACTCACTGATCGTTCTCCAGGGGCCTGTGCTATAGCGTAGTGTCACCGCGTATTAACAGACGGCGCTGTGCGCTAATCAAAACAAAGACAACTTGTGCCCGCCGGGCAATATTTTTCGCATGTCTCCCTTTAAAACATTCAATAGTTTGTTTGACGATGACAAGAACCGTTAAAACACTCAACAATCAGTTTGACAATGCAGACAAGGACCGTTAAAGCCCAACAGTATGCATTAGGTGACTCGCTCTCCCTCCCTACCTTATGAGACTGGTCTCCTGTCCAATCTATATATAACCAGTGGTAACAGCGAGGCTGGGGCCATATTTACGAAGCCTTCGCAACTTTCCGAGCACGCAAAGGTACTGTTTGACTGCACATACCCTATTATTGTTCGCTGACTGCCTTTACAATTGATTCGCGTGCATGCAAAGTTGCGAAGGCTTCATAAATATGGCCCCTGGACTGATACCATGTCGAAACAAAAATGGCCGCCATACCTTTATCACTTGAGAAGTTCAATGAGCTGTTATGTGAGCGTGACTAACCCTTCATCAGGAAGCCGGCCATACACGATCAATATTATTGCACAATATGGGGCCCAAAATCGGGGCACGTGCTTCTGGCACGATGGGTGGAAGAAAGGTTGGCAATGATATCGCCCATTTTGACCCTCATATTGTGCAATAATATTGAACGTGTATGGGCGGCTTTAGGTAACATGCTTCAACTCATTCTTTTATGTGCAGCAACACTCCAAATTGCCTAATTGGTAACGTAGATAATTTTAATAAATAGAGTTGAACAGTCTTGTCGAGCAGGCATATACGACGTTGCCTAAAGGTCAAAGGTTACGTCGCGAGATACATTTGTACAAAACCTATTACGCGTACTTTTGGGCTTTAAAACATTTATCAATCTGTTTGAAAATGACAGTAACAGTAACACTGTAAAATCTTTTTGAGTATGGTTTGTTAATTGATCGAAAATAGCCTACGTAGAGTCAATCACTTACGTTTCCTCTTGCCCCACGTCCCCGATCTCGGGACCACGACACAGGCATAAGTCGGTCGCCAGCACAGCAAGGACGGATCTACTTTCGGTGAAGTTTATGCAAGGCAGGAAGAATGGGCACACAACCGTGAGAAGAATCTGTGTTTTCGAATGAACAAAAAACGGTTTTGAGATGGCGAAGGGTATTCGGCTTATGGGTTGCGTCCACTAGAGCGCCGACAACATTAGGAAGGGTTGCGGAAGCAAATTATGCCATTTCGGCATTCTTTCCGCGTCAATGACTATTGGGCATTTTGCCCTCTCCCGAAAGTGCAGAAACGCCGGGAAATGTTTAGGAATGATAAAGACAGTGAACGAATTCTTTCAAGAATATGTGGAGAGGTTGCTGAATGAATGCGGATTTACTAAATTTGTATTCCGCGTCTTGTCCGCCCTAGTGGACGCCAGGTTTCAAAGCACTTCAAACTTTAGACTTCGCAGTTCGTACATGTATCGGGTGATTCAAATGAAATGGTCCATGGACCATGTGCTCACCCGTTTGGACATAATAGTGTAATGACAGAGAGAGGTACAGTCGACCTCAAATTTATTCATACCCGATGAAAAATTATAGGAAAAATATTTAAAAAATACAAATGAGCTGAACTGGCACGTCTTAGGCTTCATTCAATGACTTTTAATTGGAATGTACAGTGATTATGGCCAAAATATCACAGAGATATCACAATTTCAAAATATCATGAAAAACTCAACTTTTTAAAATTTCAATTATCTGATTCGAAATCGAAATCATATCATCCTATGACCAATTCTAAAAACTGCAGTAAAGAAATTTTTCGAAAATCTCACTTCGATTTTGTGAAATTGCAAAATATCATTTGAATTTTCGCATTTGATACTTTGATAATTTCAAGAATTTGGAAAAAAATCGAATGCCATCAGACCCACATAGTCAAATGAAAAAGATTCCAACGTAATTTTCTGACTTGTTCAATCATATGAGATAGTAGTTTCAATAAATGCCAAAAAAATAAAGAAAAAGGCATCGAAATCACCAGTTTTTAAAAATTATGCCGCAAAAACGAAGAGGTACATTGATGCCAATATTCACAAAGTTTCCATGATAAGGTAGTATGATATGAAATCAATTTCGAATCAAATATTTGAAATTTTCAAAAGTTAGGTTTTTCATGATATTTTGAAATTGTGATATCTTTGTGATATTTTGCCAATAATTTTCAATCTCTGTACATTTCGATTAAAGTCATTAAATGAGGCCCAAGACGTGCAAGTGCAACTGATAGGTATTTTCTAAATATTTTTCCTCTAATTTTTCATAGGATATGAATAAATTTGAGGTCGACTGTACATGTCAGTTATGAGGAATCTGGGTCAAGTCATTCCCAAGTTGCAGGACTTCAATGATTTTTGGGTTATGTCACCTGGCGGCCATATTGGATGCCCGATCGTGCCAAAACTTCACATGCACATAAAGGTCATCTAGAGGGAGCCACACAGCACATTTGAGCGCTCTGGGTCAAGTCGTTCCTGAGTTATAGCACATTTGATGATTTTCGGGTTACGCCACCTGGCGGCCATATTGGAAGTTTAATCAGGCTGAAATTTGACGTGCTTGTGAAGGTCATCTAGACGGAGGCAAATATCAAGTTTGAGCACTCTGGGTCAAGCCGTTCCTGAGTTATAGCACTTGGATGATTTTCAGGTTACGCCACCTGGCGGCCATATTGGATGTCCGATCGGGCCAAAACTCGGTATTTTTGAAGATACCCTTCTAATACACGTTTATGCAAGATATGAAGACGCTCGGTGAAATAATGAAGAACTGTGGCAGGTTCGTTGCTTTTGTAGAACTTTGACCTCTGTGACCTTGAAAAGTAGGTCAAAACAAAAACCCGGTATATATGTTATGTATCCTAATTAGATACACCTATGTATCCTAATTACATGTAGATACACCTACGATAAAAATTTGGAGATGATCCACACGACCGTTTGAACATAGTGCTTCGTGTGCATGTCTTTCTCGTGTAGTGCGATGACCATATATGGAAAACGTTGTGGTTAGTTTGCGGTTTGAGGCCGAAAAATGCGAGCACTGAATTAGAAGTAGACAGACAAGTATTCTCCCCGCAGATTCAACCTTGATTAGGTAAGAAGTGACGCTAAAAAGTTACAGAAGCTTTTCTTAATCCGTCAAGAGTAAACGGTGATTTTTTACTTTAACCTGTCTTCAATAGAAATTCGTTCCTCTTTTGGCATTGTTCGCCCTTTATAATATGTGTGAATGGGAGGTACGTTGTATTGTATTTCATTGTGTAGGCCTACTCGAAACGGGTGCCGATAATTAGAAATATTGGCAAACTGATTCTTCATGAAGCAATCGACTTTAGCTTTGTGAGAGATCCCTGTATACCACTACAGAACGATTTTTTAAGATAGTCTTCTACTGTCCAAAAAATGGCATGAAACTTTGATATGGGCGTACACATGGATTACAGCCTATTGTAAGTTCATTCTAAAGAGGAAGGGCCTAGCGTTTGACGGAATGGTTATTTCCAGTTGTTACCGCTTGGTGTCAGCAGCGCATGGGACCCCCGCCCCCCCCCCCCCCCTCAGGGGTCAACCATACCGCATGCTCGTTCCAATTTTCGCGGGAAAGGGGGTCATTTCCGGCAGCACTCTTCGGGAAAAAATTCCCGAAAAACACTTAAAATAGGGGTACTTTGAATGACGTTTCTCCCGAAAAATTCTTTAAAAGGGGGGGGGCAAAAGTTCCTCTTCCCGAAAGAAAAATAAAAAGGGGTTTGAAAGTCCTATTCTCAATGAAAAAGCTTGTAAAAAAGGGGTGAAAATCCCTTGGTTCCTTCAAAATTAGGGTGTCTAATTGCATAAAAAATCCCGAAAAAGGGGTGAAGATATCTTGGTTCCTTCCATTAGGGGTCTAATTGGATGAAAAAAGCCCGCAGAAAGGGGGGGGGGGAATTTCCCTTGGTTCCTTCCATAAGGGGGTCCTTTTCAAACTCAGGAACAAGCATATGTGTACCCTAAAATTAAGAAGTGAGGGGGCCGGGATGGGACCTCACAGCTCATTAAAATTGAGAATAAAATCCTCTTCAAACAGTCGTGTCCAGTCTTTAGTTCAGGAGTTATTGCACTTTTTGTGTTTTTGGTTTTGGCCACGTGGAGGCCAAACCAAGAATCTAATCGGACCCAAACATGGTGTCGTAGGTTATCTGACCTAGGGGTATATGTGTACCAAGTTTCAGATCAATAGCTCCAGCGGTTTCGAAACGTGCCTTGCTAACGAACGACGGACGACGACGACGGACGCTGCACCACGACAAAAGCTCACAGGTGAGCTACAAAAATCGTTCCGAACTTCAAGGTTAATAAATTTCTTTGTAATTAATGTATGACATTGCCACTTAGTTGGGACCAAGAAACACACAATCTTGAGTTATTTCGCCAAGTCTCATTCATCCAGCTGAGAAATGTCCTGAATTACGAAAAAAAGTATCAGACTGTCTCAAAAATGCAGTTAGTAAACTGAAAAAAGTCATTTAAAAACGAGATAGACTGGCGCTCCATTTTGTTGAAAAACGGCCCTCACACGCTTTTTCCATGATGCTGTACCTTTCTAAATTCCCAAACGATACGTGCCCTGCCCTACCCCCTCCCGTACGGCATGTACCCGCCGCCCCTGACCATCCTTTTCCTACAAAACATGATTTTGATTAACTTAATCAAATCGCGTTTTGTGGAAAATCTCCTTGACTGCAGCGCTGAAAACCATGTTATTTGAGAGGTTAAGAAGTCGTACGATAAACGCTAACGCTAACTTTATTGGCGTCAGCATGTTGCCACCTGGCGAAGTCAATAACGGTCACCGCTAAACTCTCCACCGCGCAAAATCTTTTATGCCCAAGAGGCATAATTATGGTGCGTGCGTGCGTGCGTGCGTGCGTGCGTGCGTGCGTGCGTCTGTGTGTCTGTGTGTATCTGTGTGTCTGTCTGTGTGTACGGTCTGTCACACCTTCATATCTCATCTCCTTGAACAGCTACAGCCTTGGAAACAAATCCTACCCCTAGGTTTGTGAACCTGGGCAATCCATTTTGATATTTTCAGATAACTTGCCATACTGTCAACTGAGCAACATGAAACAAGTCTTAGTTCATGCCTACTTATCCAAGGACTGGACGATGTTGAAATTCTCAGCCTCAAGTGTCCGGGTGTTCGAAATATCATGAGATATTGATATATCAAACATGATAATTTGAAATATCTCTGCCTGTGGTAAAGGTAGAGGCCATTCTTGACACTAGAGGGCGTTCCAAATAACACCCTCTAGTATCGATCAGCCACCGCCATGTTGAAAAGAAGTGCAGCGCAATAATATGTGTAAGGATTCCTTACCATTGTGAAGCGGTCCCTAATGGTAACTCCATTAGGAGGAGTGATGCGGTCAAACATGGCGGTGACTGGTCGATGACAGTGTCTATTTGTGTAACGTAGTGGAGAAAATGGGCACTGTTGTACAGTTTGGGTAGAGGCGTGATATCACCCATACTTAGGTTATTGAGGATGCCCATTTCGATTATGGAATGACCTTGATCATCAGAGGTCAAGGTCAAGGTCAGAGGTGAAGGTCGAACTTGAAAATTTGAAATATCTCTGCCTGTGGTAGTGATAGAGACATGATATCACCCACACTTTAGGTTATTGAGGATGCACATTTCGATTACGCAATGACCTTGATTGTCAGAGGTCAAGGTCAAGGTCAAACATGAACATTTGTAATTTCTCTGCCTGTGGTAGTGATAGAGACATGATATCACCCATACCTAGGTTATTGAGGATGCCCATTCCGATTATGCAATGACCTTGATGATCAGAGGTCAAGGTCATACTTTGATAATTTGATACATCTCTGCCTATGGCAGAGGTGGAAGCATGATATCACCCACTATTAGGTTACTGAGGATGCCCATTTTGATTATGCAATGATCTTGATGATCAGAGGTCAAGGTCAAACCCCTGTCATGCCTGTACGGGCCTCTTAAACAAGCGGGAACCACCAGACATTTACAATGTCATCTTGTTTCAGCGTGGGGGATTCTTAGGGAAGCGTATTAAGCGATATAGTTATCACGTTATAACGTAATAGTTATCTCGTTCTAACGTAATAGTCATCACGTTCGAACGTGATAGTCATCTCGTTCGAACGTTGGTGGAAGCATGATATCACCCACTATTAGATTACTGAGGATGCCCATTTTGATTATGCAATGACCTTGATGATCAGAGGTCAAGGTCAAACCTGATGATTTGATTTGAGCACATCAAAATGGCAACCAGCAGGCTGCCTGTCATGCCTGTATTAGGTCCTCTTAAACAAGCAGGAACCATCAGACATTTACAATGTCATCTTGTTCGGTGTCTTCATAATAGTCTGTATGTAATAGACTATTATGAAGACACCGAATTATGCCTCTTGGGTAATAGTTTGATGGTCGGTTTCGAAGCCGTTCATTCCCCAATTGACCACAGAACAGAGCAGAAGGCAGGTATTGAAATGCCTATAAATAGATATGGCCAAAAGACCAGTATTCCCCCACGTAACTGAGCCTCGCCACCTGATTAGGGTAGGGACACACCTAACGCGATTCGTCGACGCATGCGGCAACGCATTTGTTATTTTCCGCCGCACTGCCATCCTGAGAATATCAGGCGTTCTTACTGCTCGCTCCCTTCGTCACCGCAGACAAACCCCTGAGGAAATCCGCCTGATTTGCTGGGGTACTTGGCGCACGAGAAAATGCGCTCAATCAGCGAACGCCATTCTGAGTCACCTTAAGATGACAGGCATTACACGTAGATTGTCTCGTAGTGTCACGCACAACACAGTGCTGAAGTACCTCAGCTTCCCCACCTCACCCTAACTAGAGATCAGTTACACGTATACATGTATAACGGCCCTTGTAATATTCACAGCCAAGCAGCTGACATTGGTTACGCTGACCCAGGCCGACTATTAACCTATTTACACCGCTGGAGTCAACCTAAGTTGAGTTCAGCCTATCCTACATTCATCGCACAGAATGTATATCATTCTCAGGCCACACGTCGCCAAACAGATACGCCGTGGGAGTAATTTCATGTTGACCTGGGTCAGCTTTGTTCAAACCTGCGTAGTTCATGTGTATCAATCACCGGCCAACTTGGGATGAGATGGTGGGGATGAACATTTGCTGGAACGGCTTTGATACTCCACGGATTCCGGCGGATGTTGGCAGGGGTTTGTGTGAGCGGATGAAGAGGAGCGAGGTAAAAACCCCTGATGTGGGAGGATGCCGCACTGCACGCAACCAAAGGTTTTGACGCGTGTTGTAAGCGCATAACGCATTGGGTTGACGCAGAAACAGTATCGTGTACGTCCGCTAAGTGCGAGTAAACGTTATTGGACTGGTATGCAGGATGGCCCAAAAGGTTCATATTACATGTACCCTCCTCGGAAATATTGTTCTTGGGTGACTTGTTTGAGAATATTTTATTGTCCACAATAGATCCATTTTTGCACCTCAGAATTTGCGTTAAGAGCAGCGCATCTCGAAGTCGTACAACTGCATGCTTCCCTCTCAAAACGAAACTCGGTATCATAGGTCATCTGACCTAGGGGTATACTTTTGGCTATGTCCCAAGTTTCAGATCGATAGCCCAAGCGGGTACGAAACGTACCCTGCTAGAGCCTTGTTCACACTGGCGGCGCGCTGCGATGTGGTGCGATGCGTTGAAAAAATCGCCAGGCGGTGTCAGTTTTGACATAGGGCTTACTGGAAAAAACGCAACGCAACGCAATGCAGCGCAATGGGAGTAATCACTGTTTCCAAATGACTAGTTGATTTGTTATGTCGACGTTAGATGGCGGTGTTCAAGTGTTTGACGGCGAACTGGCGATCGATGGATCAATACACGTGTAGGCCTACACGTCGTCACGACGTCATGTACATCATGCACAGGCACGAGTCGTGTCATATGCATAGATCATGTTTCCAAGCTCGACGTGAAGTTCAAATCTACGTAGGCCTATCTCAATCTGAATGCTCCAAGTTATTAATTTGGCGTGGAGGCTGTTGCTACACGTAAAGGAATGCGTTCAAGAATGGGCTCTTACTTGATGAATGGTTGGTAATGATGTTGCAGCTCGCCAAACTTCGCAAGTGATGAAAAAGACGGCGGACATTTTTTGGCTCACTACCTGTACTTGTATCAGAGCTCAGCAGAGTATCAGTCTAGTTGCCACTAAGTGTACGTAGGTTGGACAGGAGACCTTACTGGAATTTGCGCAAAATCAAAATGCGCAATGGGAAAATGCGCAACAGAATTGACCTCGATCTAGGCTTTCTTGCGCGTCCGATAGCATTGTGTGGGTAGCCTGTCCTCGAGTTTTGGGATTCCCAGAAAGGCGCATGCATTATGTTGAGACGCACTCGGATGTGTGGATCGATATTAACTCGTGACAGCCCAGTGAGTCGCTTCGCTGAGCGAGTATAATGATTAGGCCTACGTCAATTTTGTGTGTGTGAATGAATGAACAATATGAAAAATCCCATACAAAAACAAAAGCAGATAGGAAGGACTGTGTTCCCAACAAGGGGGTTTGGGGGTTCCCCGAGAGCGCACGAGTTCACTCACTGATACATGTATTTGCATAATATTCCATAAGTTTGAACCATAACTAATGCCCACTGTA
>NMRB01001727.1:0-41585 GCA_002633025.1 Notospermus geniculatus | reverse complement strand
GGGGGGGGGGGGGGGTGGTACTCTGAAAAGACTTGCCACTACAGCCAGTCTGCAGCGTCCTATTGATTGTCAAATTCAAACCCCTCGTCAATTGTATGAATGGGCGAAAGAAAATCTTACAGGTGTGACCACTTTCTTCTGCTCCAAGGACGATATTTTAAAGCACGAAGCGATACCGAAAGCAAGACTTGAACAATCAGTTGCTATCACTGGAACACAGAAACTCCATGCATTTTACTCGGTTCAAGGGCAACAGCAGCTACGAGTTAAACGTTATTCTAATTCAGGAGAATCTCGAAGAGTAACTCTAGTTAGGGCCTGGACTTTAAATTCACAAAGGCCCACGTTCATTATTGGATGTTGAACTCTATTTTCTACTTTTCAGTAGACCTGTGGGCAGGCGTGGACAAAATATTTTAACACAAATGAATCTGAGTAAAACGCTCTCATTTTGAGTACAAATACCTAGATGTACATGTACACAATGTTTAAACTTACGTACTCCACATAAGAGACCTTTTTGGACTGAATGCATTATAATATGCTTTGCACAAGGCCCACCAGATCTTATTGTTTCATTTCATCTATTGCTCACTCACTTGGAACGATATCATGCTTATGTAAAACCCAGAATTCATGGGAAAAAATCAGTATTTTCCCTGGCAATTAAAAGAAAACTTTCAGTTTTCTATGATTCACCCTGTATACAAGAGGTCTTTTTTTGAATTCCACATGAAGAAATCAATTCTCCAAAACCAAATTCTGCAAGCATCTTAACTAGATGTCAGTCTATCTGTACAAAAAATTTTAAAAAAAATTAAAGGTGTGGTAATTCCTGAAAAAGTAGGTCAAAGTCAAGGTCACGTCAAATGACCTTGAGAGGTCAAACATCAAGGAAGGTCATTGAGTTACATATCACCGGAAAGAGAATTTTCTCCTCCATCCATTGGTACCAATTTTGTAAGAATCGGTCAAGAACTTCTTGAGTTATCACCAGTTTTGTCCTTCAGGGTCCGCTTCGCCGTTAAAATCGGTCAAATCTTTGAAGTACTCTATCTCCGTGTTAAGAGGTCAGAAGGAGCTGAAAATTGGTATTGGTGAGTTTCTCTGGAGGACCCCCCAGCATACCAAAAATAATGGAAATCGGAGACGGTCGCCGGAAAAAGTGAGTGAGTTGGCATGGAATGACCCTTATGCAAGCTCGGCAGACTTACCTTCCACCAAGAAGTTGACCGGACCATTTTTCCCTTCCAGATGTCGTCGATCTTCACCCTACAGGATGTATGCGAGAGGAAGAGTCTCATTTCTCCATCATAAGCCAAACTCAGCAATGTGGAACCCTCACCTAAGAAACCGTGCTCTCGCGTAAGAAGTTTCTGCGTCTTGTTTCTGTCACTGGCGGTACATTCAGTCAACACGTCATTGGCATGCTCCTCAAATAATCTGTTAAGAACTGAGATACATCAATATATCGTCCATATACTCTACCTCCGCCATCTTGATTGCTACGAGATTTCATGCAAATGACCAAGTGGGCAAATTCGTATTTAGGGCCAAGTCTCATATTTCAGTGATATTGGCTGATATTCATAAAAGCTAGCAAATGCTTTTCCTTCAAGTTTTGTAGTACATTTACATTGGACCTCGCTGGCAAATCTTAAGTAAAAGCATTTGCTAACTTTTATGAATACCAGCCATTGCCTACGAGGCAAGTGCACGCGTATGAAATCTCCGTACGAAACAAGAAAAGGACATCGGAGCGATGTCAATGGTTTCCGATGAGACGTTCAGGGCTTGTGTCCACATGTGCGTTTTACGCTGCGTGATGCGTTAAATCTTTTGTTATTTCCGCCGCTCTGCTTCCAAACAATGGGCGAAGCGTCAAAACGCACATGTGGACCCAGGCCTTTACTACTCTAGAGCTGGTTAACTGTGACCTTGACCTCTGACCTTGAGAAGTATTGCGTAACTGGAACAGGGACCCTTTATTAAACCTTGGAGGAATAATTCCTCCAAGATTAAACCCGTGGGGATGGTTAATGCAGGCTTCTAATTAGTTTCCCCCTAAAATTCTGAGTAGATTTTCAATTTAGNGTTATTCAAAAAACCTATATTTTCTCCAAAAATACTGGTTTTATTGAAGAAAAACTAAGTTTTTGTATAAAACCAGGTTTTTTAAGCATAAATATAGGTTTTTTGGCTATTTGTCCAGTTATTGCCGAAAAACTAACATTTTTAGACAAAAAAATAAGTTTTATGCTGATGATTGAAAAACCTACAGTAGTTCCCCGTATACCCCGCCGTGACCCAAAACCCGATCAGAAAATTTTCTAAGTCCAACGACGATGTCAATTCATACCCAATAATAGGGTATGGCGTTAACCTTCATTGATCCGCGGTCGAAAACGCGTTTTGCGGTTTCCCGCAAGCTCGATTATGCATTTTCTTTTCAGACGACCACGTTTGAAGACGTAACGTTATTATTTTGGGTGACTCCTCGTAATGATGATGTAACAATCTGCTTTTTGTATACCAGCTAGGCCTATAGACCCTGTACAAAACTGTAGTGTTACCGATGATTTACACGATGACGTTTATGAGGGTTGTGATGTTTGGTTTGGGGATACGCTTTCTTTAGTCAGGGGCGTAGCTAGCTTTATGGTCGGGGAAAACTACTCTTTCGCCAATTTTGGCCCCCAAAAAACTCATGAAAAACACACATTTCTTAACCGCCTGGGGGATTTGCCCCCTCTGTCCCCGTCTAGCCACGCCCCTGTTGGTTCTAGTGTATCGTCGACTTCAGTGTGGTTGAATGGAGTCTACATCACTAAACATCCCCCTGCCCCATTTGCACTGCTGAGGCCCTGACGTTGGGCACTTTAGGCCGATTTCACAAAGGGTGTAACTTCGTCAAATGCGTGGTGGAAGTGCGTGCATTTAGTGAAATTACACGCGTCCAATCCTTAAACGCCCTTTGTGAAATCGGCCCTTCGGAAATTCCCTTCGGGCAGCAACTCAGACATGCCAATGCATGGGACAATTTGGTCATGCTCATGCACAAAATCGTTCAGTTTGGAGAACCAACAAGATGATGTAACAATTTAAAGGCCCAGCCATAATCCACCGCAATCCGTCCGCTCTGGGAGTAACGCATGAAACTGATCGCAGGTTTCCAAGGCGTGAATGTGCACACACATTGAAATGTAGTCGTCGTAAAATCCTGACGGAGTAACCAACCCTAAGCGTGCCCCTCGGTTTACCACAAGTAATACATCGGTGCGTCCACTAGGCCTGGTGATCGTGGCTATTGTTCGGGTATGAATTGACATCGTCGTTGGACTTAGAAAATTTTCTGATCGGGTTTTGGTCACGGCGGGGTATACGGGGAACTACTGTATATTTATGAGCATAAAACTTAGTTTTATGGCAAAAAACCAGGTTTTTTGTAAAAATATAAGTTTTATTGCAAAAAACAGGTTTTTTGTGCAAAAAACTTAGTTTTTTTCAAAAAACCTATATTTTCTCCACAAAAACTAAGTTTTATGAGCATAAAACTAAGTTTTATTGCAAAAATATAGGTTTTTTTGAATAACTGGACAATCCGCTTGCCATAAACGCATTCTACTCTTGTTATTCGTCAAAAGAAGCAAGAGATTGTCTTCTTCGCCAAAAATGAATGTTGTTTCTCTTACTGCACTTACTGCCAGAACCGTAGCTGAATCTACATGTATTTCTCTATATTGTGCTGATTGAAAAACAACCTCCTTCCCGTACTGTTCACTATACATTACGGTGAATAGTGTGGTATTCCGGGAGTATCCTAAGATTTTTGGTATCTCAAGCCTATCGTCAATAGTGTTTTGAACACAAACGTTTCCACCCCAACACCCACAGAGACTTGACGCGATGTAAACTCTCATTAGGGTTGTAAGCCTCACTACAGGGTTAGGGTTGGGGTTAAACCCACGTTGATCCACCAAGGGTTTAACCCTAACCCTAATGAGGGTTCATGTACATCGCGTCAAGTCCCTGTGCCAACACCTTGATTCGGAAAATGCTTCCATCGGTATTTTCAATTAGCGTGTTCGATTACTTCCACCGGCCAGGCACTAGCGCTTTCTTAGACATGCGCATTGGAGGCCAATAAAAGAACGCTGTCATGTTAGACACGAGTGAACTGTCATGGCGGATGACGCTTAACTCGTGTCTAACACGAACGCGTTCGGTTTCTTTTGCACGCCTATGTACACACTGATGTTTGCGAGGTCTGTATGCATGTAATGTACGTTTGGAAGTGACATCATGCTCTGCATGCTGGGATACTTCCCGAAGTAACCGGCTCCGGGGTTAGGGTTACACCACAGACGAGTGCAAGAACGTGGGAACCAATCAGAACACCTGTCACTCACTAAGGAGTAGAATGATTGGCTGATGGGAAAGGTGATTGTTTAGGGTCAGCCTTATATCTTAACACAGAGGATACACGTCCACGATTGGGCACTCGACAGGCCTAGTAGCGCCTGGCGCGACAGGCCCGACTTAGAGAACTTCCGGTAAATAAACGCTGTTGTGCCAGGCCGGTGTGAAAGGAAAATACGACCGGGGAATGCAAGTCCCGTAGGACTCTAACTCCTGGGAATGCTAGTCCTAGGGCTTGTAGCCCTAGGAGTGCTTGTCCTAGGACAAGCATTCCTAGGAAAAGGTGTCCCGCAGACTTGGGAAACTTAGGATTTGAAGTCTTACCCACAGGAATACATGCCCCACTGGGACTTGTATTCCGACAGTTAAGAAATAGAAGTCCCAGCTACTGAGCATAACTACCTAAATTTCTGTATCAAAAATGGCTTTATTATGCAATATGTACAGTACTTTACATTCTGGGATGTTTTTGTTTCTTATTTGGTTCGTTCCACAGGTTTAAATTGCACCCACTGATGGCCGACGTGAGATGCTGTCCTTCCTCGGTTTCCAGAAGATAGGCACCACTTTTCGCCTTGCCTCTGATCATACACGGACCCAACCATGGCATGGTGTCCATCTGAAAGTACAAAAATAAAAGGTTAAAGCTGTTTAAATATGGCAAATGACTTACGTTTTGGACTACAGTTTCCGATGTACATGTCCGGTGGACTTGTATTTCTAGGGATATAGGTCCCCAGACTACAGGTACTAGGATTAGACGTCCTTGGGACTGCAGTTCCCGAAATGGATGTCTGACGGATCAGCATTCCTAGGAATATAGGTCCGGAAGACTACAGATACTAGGATTGGAGGTCCCTGGGACTACAGCTACCTTAATAGAAGTCTGGCGGATATGTTTTCCTAGGAATTAATGTCCATATTAAGTTAGATGGAGGACGACATGAGAACCAACTCTTGAACGTGTACTTACCTTAAAATTGTTCTTGGCTGTTCTTCGAATTCTTCTTGTGTGATAAAACCTCTGTCATACTGACTGATAATGGTGCTCGGTCAAAGAAATTGGCCCGTTAATACAGGTTTACTGACCACAAATGACAGGACTTTCATCAGGGCCAATCAGAAAGCCTCACGCGGATGCTTAGAATCTTGAACACAAACACGTCGGCGAAAACAAAACTTTATTGAACGACATGAAAAAAAGTAAAAAATATAGCGCCTGCCGAGATTCGAACCCGCAATCTCCAGATTACTAATCCCATGCCTTGCCAATGCGCTAACGAGGCGAGCTGCCAGAAGCGGGATTTTTAGCGCTACTGTCAGTTACTCTTTTGTGTTCCATGACCATATATTAATAGATCGTTCCATTATTTAGGACCTGTTTTTGGTAGGACAATTGTTTCTTCCACTGCTGTGAAAGAAATGCTAGTCCGAGAGAAATAAAGGTCTACCTTATAATATGAATCTGGGAATCGTGGTCCCATGAGGACAAGGATTCCCTAGGAATGGTGGCCCAAAGGGCCACCATTCCTAGGGATCGAAGTCCGACGGATTTCGATTCCCGGTGGACCTGAATTCCTTTCACACCGGTATGTAGGCGCGAGTAAGTTTTCGAACACGCTAAATGAGACACGTCTCCCAACCTATACCGTGCATGTTTGGAGATTGATTCTGCTATATCTTGCTCGTTTTCAGAAATGGCTAATCTTGCCAGTTGATCAAGCATGCTGCTGGCGAAGAGGGCCGTCACTGAAATGGCAGAAAACATGGATGAACAACTGAAAGTGTGCTTAAAGGGAGACATCCGAAAGATATTCCCCGGCGGGCACTAGTTGTTTTTTGTTTTGATTAGCGCACAGCGCCGTCTGTTAATCAGCGGTGACACTACGCTATGGCACAGGCCCCGTGTTGTATTTTTTTAGATACATGTTGTACGTTTGGTTTGGTACGTGTTCTAAACTCACTGATAGCTCTCCAGGGGCCTGTGCCATAGCGTAGTGTCACCGCTGATTAACAGACGGCGCTGTGCGCTTATCAAAACAAAAACAACTTACTAGAAATGTAAATTCGCTCATTAAGCGAATTTAATGACCTCCACGCAGACATGCCAGCTAGAGTTGCCTAACATGTTTCGCCATCCTTGGGACTTGGTGTGTCAAGTTCAATGATAATCGTGGGGCCGAACATGCTGAGGCTGAACTTAAGCCGCCACCCGTCGTCGGAAACAGACGCGAGCACCTGTGCATGCCGCCATGCACGCTGTGCTGACCTGAATCACAGTCTGTGTTTACATTTTGATCGCTATGAGCCAGATAGCTGTTCATGGAACATACTGGGCGTATTCGAATCCCTGCACTCGTGTTGATATCAACACGAGTGCGGGATTCGAATGCCGAGAACCGACACGAGAACAGCGTTCGCGAACGAAATTTCCACTCCCCACTTTTTCGGGGGTGAAACCGAGAACACCGAGAACAAAGATGGCGGCCAATGTCATTGACGACGAAATGTCGCAAGTAAATTTCGATAAAACTTTGTGTCTTTCTTGAATATGGGACTTTCATGCCTGCAGTAATGTAATTTGTAATGTGGGTATATCCGTGGATGCTGTCAGGATAGGAAAAATGACCTTTCCTGCAACAAAAATCTGATTTTGCACAGGGACACAGCCCGCAACATTACATCCGCCATGCTCAGCAACCATGGCAACGACACCCGATACCTGGTGACACGCACTTCCCTGTTCGGAACCTCAACACGCGAACACTGCACCTGGGTCACTCGAGAACAGGGATTCGAATACGCCCACTGTGTCGTGTGTGTGACATCACAGTGCTTCCGGGATGCGATGACGTCAGCCAGAAAAATGCGCAGGCGTGAATCAGTAGAAACCAAAATGGTACCCATGACAGAAAACGAGGAATCGACCAACAGAAATCACAGGGCCTAAATAGGAATATCGGCATTTTTCCAACAAGGGCGGGCAATAGTAGCTAGCGAGATGGCCGTACCCTACACTGCCACAGTCGTTTGGGGCGTAGGCCTAGTATTTTACTGTGTTTAACAGCCATTCATCTGACCCGGCACGCACGACGCCAGCCCCCAAACAGTCAGTCGGCCACGGCGGCGATCGCAGCGCCATTCTCTTGACACGAATTCACTGGCGGCGCCTAGCGGGAGAACGAGTTATGAAAACCCGCCATTTTCGACATCCCCTGTTCCGCCGTGAATACCGCTGTTGTGGTGGAATGAAACCCCCAACATACAACAGGTGTGTTGAGATGACATGTACAGCTTCACGTTCATACCTTGATTGTGAAAAATAACCACATTTTAAATAAATTATTACCAATCATCCACGGCAGTAAATTCTGGCAGCTTCTCATACGTGCCTCACGGAATCTGCACTCATTTGCGTGTTGACAAAATTTGACGTCCGTAACTTTCGTTGTAGTTAGGATTTATCGAGATATTTCACACATAAAAAAATTGAGTTGGTCCAGTCGGCCTGTCGTCTGCACGATATCCCATAATATGCCCCAAAAATCCAATAATTTCATTGATTATTTTCTATATTTAACTCGGGATTCCTTTAATTCGTGACGTCATAAATCACGTGATCAAAGCGCACGTGCGTTGGTTTCCAAAATTTAAACTTTTGCGGGAAAAAAAATAAACAAGCAAACAAACAATGAGAACGCGGGAAAGCCCGTGTAAAATCATTCTGATCAAAGACGGCTTGGAAGTAGGTTGCTGTAGCTTGGTGTTCGCTCTCTATTTGGTGTAAAACCTCTAGTATTACCGATTTTTCATGGATTTTATGACAACGTCATCGAACTCTGGCGGTGATTGAGGACACGTGACGTAGGCCTATACCCTAGCCTACTTACTGTTGACAAATTTTGTTCTTTCTTTCCAGCCTACGCCTAGTTCCGCTTGCCATACAATAGGCCTAGTCCATGCCTGAATGAATTATTGTCTTGTGGTTCATGTGCACTGAGGCCACGGCGCCAAAATAAGCAATCTTCATCTCTCCTTGACAATTTTGTAAAGGAAAAATTGAGTTGCGTTGACTGCACTCCCTGACCTTCTTCTGTTGTGCATACGCGGATCACGTGACGACGCTAAAACACGTGGTCTTTGTTTATGTTTTGACAGCTGGCTGCATTTCACATTTGTAGTAGGTCTATCATGTCTATAGTTAAAGCTGAACTTAATAGATATAAACCCCAAGCGGCAGAGGTAGAAATTACGAACAGCCACAAGGCACTTCCAAACTACCTCTGAAAACGATACAACCTCTCGGACGGTCACAGTTGGTTTCACTCGCCATCACGCTCTTGAACAGTAAAGACTGCTTGCAACGAAGACTGCTTGCTTGCATGACGACAATTCCGATCGCTTATTTCCTCATGGAGATCTTCAAAACCAAAGCGCCTTATTGTAGATCGGCGTCGTTGTATGCAAGCATCTTCGTGGCGCGTTCAGAAAGAGGTTGGCGAATCGGTCAGAGGGTTGTGGGTTCGAATCTCGGTGCCACCACAGATTATTTTTCGTTTTTTCTCATTTGGCAGCTGTGCTGAGATCTTTCCTCGTCAAGAGCGTGGTGGCAAGTGAAACCAACTGTGACCGTCCGAGAGGGTGTATCGTTTTCAGAGGTGTAGTTTGGAAGTGCCTTGTGGCTGTTCGTAATTTCTACCTCTGCCGCTTGGGGTTTATGTCTATTAAGTTCAGCTTTAATGCACAGCAGCAGCAGCAGTATTGCGTGCTGTATCTGTGTGAATGTCATGTCACGTAGGCCTGTGTCATTGTGTGCACGTTGGACCCCTCTGTCCATGCAATTATAATTTTACGTACTAATGGCACTACTATAGCTATAGGGCTAAGGCCTAGTCCTCCAAGAACTGGTACTGCTAGTACTAGTAGTAGTGCAGTGGAATAGTCACCGCCAAGTTAAGTTTGTTGGCGTCGTACCACTGTAGGACAACAGTCATCAGCAACATCCGACATGTCGTGATGTCCGATGCGTTTGTCACCTTTCACCCACGGGACAACAATTATACACGTCGGCCTATACTGATCGTGTTTGGCAGTGGCCATGCATTCCTGCTTTCTCAATGCATGGAGGTATAAAATAAGATATTTTATACCTCCATGATCATTGTTATGCCAATTAGACCATGGAGGTATATCTCCATGATTACCTATTGGTCTATATTGATGGAGGGAAATGAATTTTCATTGATTATTTTCTATATTTAACTCGGGATTCCCTTAATTCGTGACGTCATAAATCACGTGATCAAAGCGCACGTGCGTTGGTTTCCAAGATTTGAACTTTCGCGGGGAAAAAATAAACAAACAAACAAACAAACAAACAAACAATGAGAGCGCGGGAAAGCCCGTGTGAAATCATTCTGATCAAAGACGGCTTGGAAGTAGGTTGCTGTAGCTTGGTGTTCGTTCTCTATTTGGTGTAAAACCTCCAGTATTACCGATTTTTCATGGATTTTACGACAACGTCATCGAACTCTGGCTTACGGTGATTGAGGACACGTGACGTATAGGCCTACTGAAGCCTACTTACTGTTGACAGGTTTTGTTCTTTCCACCCAACGCCTAGTTCCGCTTGCCATACAATAGGCCTAGTCCATGCCTGAATGAATTGTTGTCTTGTGGTTCATGTGCATTGAGGCCACGGCACCAAAATAAGCAATCTTCATCTCTCCTTGACAATTTTGTAAGGAAAAATTGAGTTGCGTTGACTGCACTCCCTGACCTTCTTCTGTTGTGCATACGCGAATCACGTGACGACGCTAAAACACGTGGTCTTTGTTTATGTTTATGTTTTGACAGCTGGCTGCATTTCACATTAGTAGAAGGTCTATCATGTTTATAGTTAATGCACAGCAGCAGCAGTATTGCGTGCTGTTTCTGTGTGAATGTCATGTCACGTAGGCCTGTGTCATTGTGTGCACGTTGGACCCCTCTGTCCATGCAATTATAATTTTACGTACTAATGGCACTACTAATACTACTATAGCTATATAGGGCCTTGGAGGAATTAGGCCATGTAAAAAAAAATAGTTGGTTAGCATCCTTCCACTCTCAGTTTTCTGAGGAGGGCGGGAGGTTTTTATTTTATTTTTTATTGAGTTTTGAGATGCATGTTACCATAATCACGGCGACCTGAGGGAAATTTCAAATGTAATAGGTATGAATTGAAACAAAAACTACTTTCTATCCTTTAAAACTGTGTTGTTTTATTTAAGCATCCCAGCCTACAATTTTATCACTCTTTTGGCAGTTTTTGAAAGTTTTTTTTGAAAATAAAAAATAAAAAAATTTTTGAGGAGGGGGGTGATTTCCATGGCGGGAGGGGATGCTAACCAATTATTTTTTTTACATGGCCTTATACTGACAGTATAATTCCTCCAAGATAGGGCTAAGGCCTAGTCCTCCAAGAACTGGTACTGCTAGTAGTGAATAGTCACAGCCAAGTTAAGTTTGTTGGCGTCGTACCACTGTAGGACAACATTCATCAGCAACATCCGACATGTCCGATGCGTTTGTCACCTTTCACCCACGGGACAACAATTATACACGTCGGCCTATACTGATCGTGTTTGTTTAACCATGTCATGGCTAATTCTGTATTAGACCATGGAGGCATATCTCCATGATTACCTATTGGTCTGTATTGATGGAGGGAAATGAATATTGCCCGACCAATGTACACAGTCAAATTTTTCATCTAATTTTCTGAATATGCTCAATGAAGGCATATGCCTAGGCCTGCATGGGTTTACACATAGCCCCAATAGACCCGGAAAGCTAAACTTCCTTTAAAAAACTGAATGAAAGAAATGATCGTGTACAGTAGGCATTAGAAGAGAAGACAACAAAAGAAAAATATGATACTTATATTGAAATGTATTTTGTCCGAAATTTTTTTTACAGGTTTTTCGTATTGAATCTACACATATACAGAACATAGGTTTGTCAGTGAGTGATAGATTGATTCTTCCCTCATCTTTTTTCACTTAAAATGTTCCAGTCCTACGTTTGAAGGCTAACCAATTTGGCTCGTCACTGAGATTTGACAAATTATTCTTTCTTGTAGGCCTAATATTTGTTCCATCAATCAATTGAAATAGAAGTTTCAATCCATCACTCAAAATGTTGTTGGTTGAGTTCATCATATTCCTTGTTTCTTACTTTACTGAAGTTGTCAGACATGTCAGAAGGAAATCCATGTACATTTTATTGCGAAGTCATTTGAATACAAGACGAATGAAAAGGAAGGCATTTCGGGAGAAGAAACATCACATTTCACTGAGTAGGCCCACAATCGTTTTGGTAATTTTGTTATCAGACATTTGCCTTACTCTTGTGAAGAGCAAACATGACCAAGACATCGAATTCCGTACAGATGATCAACATTTTCCCACTCATGCCACTAGACAAATGGAACACATGTACCACTCACTAACCAGCCAAGGTAAGTTGTGGTGGTCTGGTTGTTTGATGTTACTTCTGTTGGCTCTGGTGATGATATTTTGTGCAACATCATGCCTGATATTTGAAGTTACATACCATCTGTGTGATTTCCTAGCAGTTACAGTGGTACTAGATGTCAATCAATATTTGTTACAAATCCCATCATCACAGAAATGCAGGAAACCTGTATCTTGTCAGGACCTGTCAGGACCTTCAACCTTTCCCACAGCAATTCGCTGCAGGAAAAGTGAATTTGATAATTATACGTGGCCATTACAACTGGCTATTGGGGTATACATGACATGTACCTTGTCTTTTTTGTTGGACAAGTGTAGTTATACAGGTTCTGATTCGTCTAGGTTGTCCGCATTAGGCCTACTTGACTTAACCCAACTAGTTCTGGCCATTCTGACCTTCACTTACATTCAGTGTGTTGTAGAACACAAGTTTCCCATGGTGGTGGAGTCAATCATAGATAGCACAAGCCAATGGTTGTTATCTGTTTTCATTTACTTCAGAAATTGTAGAAGTGNGGTATAGGCCGATATGAATCCTACTGTGTATCTGCTTACCAGCCACTGGTAGGTCACTCATGTCACTGGCATTCTATTATTATGAAAACTTGCATAGGCCTACAATCCTAATGGGCTACCATATTTTTTCATAAAAATGACTGTTGACTGTTGACTGTCGAAAAAATGACTGTCGAAATATCCATACTCGGACGCAACATCAGAAACATCAGAATCAACTTTAGATGAGAGTCAACACAATATGACTGCTCCTGATGTCTCTGCCGAGACTCAGATTTCTGCACCCTCAGATCCAGTTATTGATAACGGTCTTTTTTTGCATATTTGTGGCAAGGTGTATACTTTCACTTCGAAAATAGTACCATCACAGTTGATTACATTTACGACTTCATAGATAATAGAGACTTTCGGCAACGCCATGACGTATGACGTATCCGTACGAAAATGACGTATCGATGATTTAGGCATTCCATCATCACTGTTCACATTAGTCTCTTGTGGAAAAGTTCTCAAAACCAACCAAACCTTGACCCTCCCTACTACCACAAACGTACATGCTATGATTCTAGGCAAAGATGGAAATCCAAGTGACGAATGCAGCGGTTGTCATAAGGTGTTTCAACTGACCCGTTTGTCAAACTTTGCAACCTTAACTGAAGCATGCAAGACCTGGTTGATTGACCAAAGACGACACTATTACTCTGACTTGTTCTGTGCTGCTTGTTACATGAGAATCGTGACTGAATTTCGCAAGAAACATGGATCAATGAGAGGGACAAAACGTTCCATTACACCTACTTCAACAGACTCGACAGAACGTCAAACCTGTTCAACATGCTGTGGTGTACTGAACAGAAACTCCAAGAAAATCACCAAACTTGATCCTGCTCTCTACAGTCATGACAGTTGTGCAACTGAAACATTAAATCACAACTAGAAATGTTAAATTCGCTCAATAGCGAATTTGGTGACCTCCACATTCAGACATGCCAGAGCTATGTTTTTTTCATCCTTGGGACTGAAAGAAAGTGTCAAGTCTGACGATAATCTTTGGGAGTGAACATGCTGAAATTTATTGATACGATCTGGTCACTTTTTAGTGTAGCCTAAGAAGGCCTACTCTCCATTCCAGTTTCGATTGGCGCGAGGTTTATCAACGATAGCTCCGCAACGGCTGGGCCGATTTTGATGAAACATACGTCAATCGACTTGTCTTTCTTGGCGGTATCTTATTATGTAAGCGTCATTATGTTTCACAGCAGTTAAATCGTTGAAATTGACAAAAACGTCACTTTCGCCGATCGGCTGACTCCATTCAAATGACGTCATCAAGAGCGCCACTCGAGGAACGTCAGATCGGACTACATGTATTTGTTCGGGGGAGAGAAGCTTCTCAGACAGTTCTCATCTGACCTCACTTTATTCCATGCTGACAGAGATTTATTGTCCGTCATATGAATAAAATTACATTTAGTCAAATATAGCAACGGAAAACATCCAAATTCCCAGCACACAATCTCACGGGAAAAAGTTGGGCTGAACACGTGAACGCAGGGGTGGCTGCCCGCGACCACGCAATACACAGCGCTCGTAGCGGACAAATCGTGGAACTACACTTTGTACACAAACTCGCGTGCAAATGTACAGGGGTCAAAATATCGAGAAATAGTGGGAATATCGCGATGAAACTTGAATTATAAGATACCGCCAAGAAAGACAAGTCGATTGACGTATGTTTCATCAAAATCGGCCCAGCCGTTGCGGAGCTATCGTTGATAAACCTCGCGCCACTCGGAACTGGAATGGAGAGTAGGCCCACTACATCACATGTCAAGATGTAGGCCTAGGCCATAGACATGGATTTGCATGCGTTTTTTGCGTGACTTCACAAAGTTACTGAACTTCAAAAATTGGCCTGGTCAGGTGATGACCATTTAAATGTTATTATGTCTGACCTAGGGGTATATATGTACCAAGTTTCAGATCAATAGCTCCAGCGGTTACGAAACGTGCCCTGCTAACGGACCACGACGGACGACGACGACGACGACGACGGACGACGACGACGACGACGGACGACGACGGACGACGGACGCTGCACCATCGTAATAGCTCACCCCAGTGAGCTAAAAATTGAATGAAAGAAATGATCGTGTACAGTAGGCATTCGAAGAGAAGACAACAAAAGAAAAATATGATACTTATATTGACATGTATTTTTGTCCGAAATTGTTTTTACAGGTTTTGAATCTACAGAAGATAGGTTTGTCAGTGAGTGATAGATTGATTCTTTACTCAATATTGATAGCTTTTTTCACTTAAAATGTACCAGTCTTACGCTTGAAGGCTAACCAATTTGGCTCGTCACCGATTTGACAAATTATTCTCTCTTGTAGGCCTGATATTTGTTCCACCAATCAATTGAAATAGAAGTTTCAATCCATCACTCAAAATGTTGTTGGTTGAGTTCATCATATTCCTTGTTTCTTACTTTATTGAAGTTGTCAGAAGGAAATCCATGTACATTTTATTGCGAAGTCATTTGAATACAAGACGAATGAAAAGGAAGGCATTTCGGGAGAAGAAACATCACATTTCAATGAGTAGGCCCACAATCATTTTGGTAATTTTGTTATCAGACATTTGCCTTACTCTTGTGAAGAACAAACATGACCAAGACATTGAATTCCGTACAGATCATCATCATTTTCCCACTCATGCCACTGGACAAATGGAACACATGTACCACTCACTAACCAGCCAAGGTAAGTTGTGGTGGTGTGGTTGTTTGATGTTACTTCTGCTGGCTCTGGTGATGGTATTTTGTGCAACATCCTTCCTGATATTTGAAGTTACATACCATCTGTGTGATTTCCTAGCAGTTACAGTGGTACTGGATGTCAATCAATATTTGTTACAAATCCCATCATCACAGAAACGCAGAAAACCTGTCTCTTGTCAGGACCTGTCGGTACCTTCAACCTTTTCCACAGCAATTCGCTGCAGGAAAAGTGAATTTGATCATTATACGTGGCCATTACAACTGGCTATTGGGGTATACATGACATGTACCTTGTCTTTTTTGTTGGACAAGTGTAGTTATACAGGTTCTGATTCGTCTAGGTTGTCCGCATTAGGCCTACTTGACTTAACCCAAGTAGTTCTGGCCATTCTGACCTTCACTTACATTCAGTGTGTTGTAGGACACAAGTTTCCCATGGTGGTGGAGTCAATCCTAGAGAGCACAAGCCAATGGTTGTTATCTGTTATCATTTACTTCAGAAATTGTAGAAGTGTCAGCATACATGTAGGCCTATCAGTTTTCAGTATGGTGTGGTTGGTGATAAACTCATTACCATTTGCCACTAACATACAACGCAAGTACTGTCCTCTCATTGAGGATATGACTGCCACTGTCCTCTGGTTCTCTCTCCTATCAAGGTCCAAGTTTTGCAGTGACAGAGCACCTTTGGCACACTTGGTTGTTAAGCTGATGACTAGGGCTTACTTTTTGTTCTCAACCCCAACCGTCCTCCCTCACCATCTGCAAATGCTGAAGGAATTCATGGTAGTGCAGTCCATGTTATATCATGAGATGTCTTCAGAGGACAGTAACAAGGACGCAACATCAGAAACATCAGAGTCAACTTCAGATGAGAGTCCACACAATATGACTGCTCCTGATGTCACTGCCGAGACTCAGATTTCTGCACCCTCAGATCCAGTTATTGATAACAGCCTTTTTTTGCATATTTGTGGCAAGGTGTATACTTTTCACTTCGAAAATAGTACCATCACAGTTGATTACATTTACGACTTCATAGATAATGATTTAGGCATTCCATCATCACTGTTCACATTAGTCTCTTGTGGAAAAGTTCTCAAAACCAACCAAACTTTGACCCTCCCTACTACCACCAACATACATGCTATGATTCTAGGCAAAGGTGGAAATCCAAGTGACGAATGCAGCGGTTGTCATAAGGTGTTTCAACTGACCCGTTTGTCAAACTTTGCAAACTTAACTGAAGCATGCAAGACCTGGTTGATTGACCAAAGACGACACTATTACTCTGACTTGTTCTGTGCTGCTTGTTTCATGAGAATAGTGACTGAATTTCGCAAGAAACATGGATCAATGAGAGGGACAAAACGTTCCTTTACACCAACTTCAACAGACTCTACAGAACGTCAAACCTGTTCAACATGCTGTGGTGTACTGAACAGAAACTCCAAGAAAATCACCAAACTTGATCCTGCTCTCTTCAGTTGTGCAACCGAAACATTTAATCACAATGATACTGAACTGCTGTGTCAGAAATGTTTCGGTCAGTTGGAAAAGAGATGCAGAAGTGAAATGGCAAGTACCACATCAGTTGTTGATCAGAGTAGTGATTCAGGTTTTCCTGAAAGTCACTCTTCTGATGAATCCCACAATCAGTGTCTGTTCAGTACCCACAGTCAACTACCATCAGACTGCTCTGAAGTACCTGGAGACGAATCTATACAGCTGATTAAGTCTTCTACTCAATTCAATGAACTAGCCAAACTTTTCCCATCAGAACTGGATGCAGATATGCCTAGCCCACCTGAAATCCTGGTTTGTCCGAAGCATCAGAATGAAATCCGTAAACGTAAGTATCCTGTAGTCTGCTGCCTGTGTTTAGGTTCCACTCGGTGGTCAGGCACTCCAAGACCTGTGACCGATTACACATTGGGTGTATTAGATAAATTCTGTCGCCAAAACAATGTGGAATTAGATCTTCATCCATTCAGTGTTCTCTGCATGTCATGTCGCAAGTTAACGTTGAACTACAACGTTTCAACAAACTTGCAACCAATTGAGGACAAATGTCTTGATGAACTAGACAAAGTAGACAGGAAAAATGAGGACAACTACATCATGGTTTCAAGTTTACAGACGTCCTTACGACTGATTGAAACCTTTAAACAGGGCAAGGCAGTACTACTTTCTGAAGTCTTGACATGGTTTTCAGACAGCCTATTTGCACTTCGATTATCCGCCATGGATTCCCAGGAAGATACCACCACCCTCAGTAACACACTGACTCGACAAGAGCAACGTTTGGCCCAGATCAACATTTTCCTCACATTAGGTGATGCAATGGTCACACATACTGCAGACAATAGGAAGAAGAGTGTCATGTTGTATCCTAGTGCACAAGACCTCTTTGATCCTTACAAGGCACTGCATGAAACTCTTTCCAAAGACAGAAATGCAGGTGACTGTGCATCTGAAAACAGCAGACTACAATCCAAAATCAAGAGACTGGAATCAGAATTGAAAGAATGCCAAAATCTGAGTTTAATTGACAAGGTTAAGAACATTTCGAAAGATCTGACGACTATGATCACAAAACAGTGTGAGGTAGTTCAAAAGAAATTTCAGAACAAAAGAATACAGGATCTACCTCAACTCACACTAGATGAAACCATCAAAATGCTAGATCCTATCTACTGGAATTTCATCTGCCTGCTGACCAGCAATCAACAAGAGAGGTCAGAATTCAGTAGGCATCACTTTGATTGGTCGTCACACCACAATATTGACATGAGTGAAGGCGCCTCGGACATGTCGAAGAGACGTATGTCGAGGCGCACATTTTTGGCATTCAGCTTACTCTTCACCAAAAATGAACAAACAAATGGCCTAATGACACTTCTATCTGACAAGATCAACAAGTACAGTTTATCAGCTGATCTGATGAATTTCTTCAATAAACTCGGTGTCTGCGTCTCCCACACAACATACAGGAGATTTGTTGAGAAAGTGAACAAAAAGATGAAGAAAGACGGACCATCCAAGTTTCTTTCTCCAAACACTTCCACCATTTGTACCATCGACAACATTGACAAAGCCATGCCATGTGCATCTGTGAAAAGTTCAGATGAAAAAAGGCCTGCAATGCATGCCACAAGTATGTGCTTCATGCAACCAGCCCCACTGAAGTTCAGCACTTCATCTGCCTCAAATGGCACATGTACAGCATGTTCCGGTGATTGTTCAACTGGTGAAAATGAATCAAACACCTTGTGCTCGAAATGTCAAGCCCTCTCCCTTGATGACGTCCTTGGAAAGCCAAGAGCAAGATCCATGGCTGAATCAGGACGCAGTAACAAAGAGAATGAGCCACACATCAAAGTGCCACCTATGATACCACGGTACACTGAGCGCAAGGTTTTGTCATTGGATGACTTTCAGGTTTCAACCACAGAACAAAGTGCCATCAACTCAATCACCACTGAACAACTGACCTATGCATTAGAAAGAACTGTGTATGCATCTGAGTTTACTGAAGAGGAAAAACAGCAAACATTACTGCCTGGCCTGAAATGCAAATTGTATTTGGAGCATTCAGGAGAGCAAGTTGAAAAGTCCAAGGTTGCTTACATTCCTCTTCTTTATAAACATGCAGATGACATAGACACAGTTGACGAATGCTTAGACATAATTCATGAACACGCAAGTCAATTCCAATCACCAACAGAACCCCTCATTGTCGCGGGAGACGCCAAAACCTATGAACATTTACAGTCATTGAAGCGGAAATATGGTGAACAGCTGGACTGGGTAATCCCGTTTGTTGGCGATTTCCACATCCTAATGAACACACAATCAGTTCTGATGAAAATTTTTTGGGATGCAGGATTGAAGGAGTTCAGTCAAGAGAATTTCAAGACTGAATTTTATCAGCAGAAATTAAAGGAATGTTCAAAATTCAAGACTGAGCACCATTTCTTTCTCCAGATCTGGGAATCCCTGTATCAATATCAAATTGAAACATTCATGAAATGGAGGCAAAACAAGTCCAGGAATGTTGATATCTGCAGTAGGGTTAAGGAATGCATCAGTTGCTTGGATACTCAGAAGACATCAAACTTCTCTGATGTCTCCGATTTCCTTGAACGACAAACCAATTTGGAATCCTCAATCCTGGAATTTCAAACTGAATTCAATGACTTCAGGAGAATCATGTGTGAAAAGGATAAAACATTCAAATTTTGGGATGGCTTTGTCCACACACATGTGTTTTCTTANGGGAGCAGAATTCGAGAAGTTCATCAATCTCAACAAACTTGCTGAAGAACTCATCCTTGACCATGAACTGCATTCAGCAGTTAATACACTTGCTCCTAGGTATCTCCATATTGTGTACGTCTGCTCTGGGTGTGATTACGTGTCCTATTTTACCAAACTTGGGAAGCCCACCTTCTACCGCATAGCCTTCAAATATGCCGATTTTATCTGGAATGGGAAAATAAACCACAATGAATCAGTCCCTGGAAGTTTTGAATCAATGCCAGAAGCACAGTGCCAAAGTTGCAATCAAATGGCACAAACTGATCTCTGCACAACCTGCATGGAAAAAATCAGAGACAGTGCATGTGCATTTTTTCGGTTGGTAGGTGCTGTGTACTACAACAAATATTCCAGTTCATTCTCTGCGTATGATTCTGTGGGCCATCACTTCTCTGAAGTAACAGGACAACTGCAGAGTGACGTTGGCTATTCAACCTATCAGTTACACTGCACATGGCTAGATGATATTAGGGAACAAATATGGCAAAGATTCGTGTACGAAGATGAAGTTATGCCATCAAATGATGCCTTATTCCTACACTGGCAGAGGTGTGTTTGGGTTCTCATGTACTACAGTCAGGCCTTAAATTACACATTAGCCACACCAGATCTAACGAAGTATGGAAGGGAGGTAGATGAAAATGGTCTTCTGTGTATAAAGTGGGACTTGCCAGAAAATATGGACAATGTTCGGCAATTTGTCAAAGTTCTTGAAACTGTATGCCACTGCAAAACATCTGGCTGTGCAAAGGCAAAACCAAACAAACATTGTAAATGCTTCCGCCAACCAGGAAAGACAGGCTGTTCAAAGCTGTGCGGTTGTGGGGGAAAATGTAGCTTCCCAGAGGTGATTAATGGGAATGTATCAGCATACGATGCAGACACTCCCCACCCAGCTGATGATGCTCACATGGAGAATAGCGAAAGCAATCAGTCTGATAATGATTCTGAACTAGATGTTAGTGATCTTTCTGATTCTGAGCTCGACAAGTCAGATGATGGAGGCTTCAGTGCCCATGATTCTGACATTGACTTTCATTATCACCTTCACCTTGACAGTGACGATTTTGATTTTTATTCAAATGTTCAAACAGGTTATAGTAATGAAGCCACACAGTACCAATGCACCCTGCATCAAGAAATGTTAGAGGTTGAATCAGAGTCAGATGACCAACTTTAATGACTGTACCAACAGTAGTAGTGTACAGAGTAATGGACAACATGAACATATCCCTGAATACATAGTACTGCTGTGGAAAAAAAATATTACACCAGCTCTGCCAACATGTAAACACTCAGTCAGTGTCAGTAAATCTCCCAACCAAGTAGAAGTTAACTACCCAGTGGCCTAGTCTATCTCAGATCACCAAATGTATGTAGGCCTATGCCTATGTTCTGACTGAACACAACCACTGGCATAGCAGCAATCCCTGCACAGCTGAAGCAATGTAGCACTACTGTCACTGAGCCTAGGACCCATCATCACACCCTAAATGATAATTAGTACATTGTAGTAGCAACATCAATCCCTCCAAAGTCCAACCCATAAAATTATGATTATCCATGAGAATACATAGCTCCAAAGGTCATTAATGAAGCCATTAATCAAGATAGTCTTAGAAGGGGGATCAGAACTGGCCTGCACCAGTTCTATATCAGATCTACCAAATAATTCAAGTAGACCAAAGCAATCAATCCAGCATCACCAGAACACCATGATCACTGGCTGTGGCACCAGACAACACTGCCACCTAGCAGAGGTCATATGTACTAGCCTGGACCATGTGGCTGACAGTGACACTGGACAGGCCCAAGAATATACTCCTAATAATGAAGTTTAAGTCATCAAAGTGTGCACCACAACGTTCTATATCTATTACCCTTCAAGTGCAACTAGATAATCATAACATCTCAGGTCACTTATAGCATGTTTTCATTCAATTTAGTTGGGACCTTCTCCACAAAAATATGTGGCCAAAATGGTGGCCAATAATGTGCTGCCAACTCTGGATACCCAGGCCCAAATACACCTCACAAAATTTAATCAAAAAGGGCATATCTCTCAAATCCAACCACTAGAGAATCATTCACAAGCAAAAATAAGATTTCTCATAGGTCCAGATCCTGCAGAGACAGACCAATTCATCAGAAAAAGGCAATGTTTAGGCACAACCGTGCCTAGCAACACTTAGCAACCGCACACACAGCTGGTTGCATACAAAACTAGGACTGAAAATATGAAACCAGTAACTGGACCGTCCGGCTTACACAAACAGGAATTTCAGCTGTAATTCATATAACAACTGTCTGCGTAGTAAATGAAGGCCTATGCATTTCAGGTTCTTTATTTATAATCTGAAATTTTGACGATGTCCTTTTAACAGCTCCGTTATTTCTTCATTAGAATGATACTGTCTTGGTGAAGTGTTATCAACTTCAGCAGACTAATAGTCTGTAGTATAAAATGATTGGAGAGTTTGTGCGGCCCATTTTAATTGAAAATGATTGAGTCAAGCAGAGGTGGCGTAATTTTTTTTTTCACAGCTGTAGCTCACTACTCGGATTCTGGAAATACTTAGCTTTTTTGTGTTCATCCACAGCATGTACTACTGAAAGTAAACAGACTGAACAGAATCAAATTTGTAGACAACCTTCAAAACAAACTGTCATTACAGGGATTATGCACATTTATAATTGTTTGCCTGGATCGGTGTCAATGTCATGCGAGTCCAATGTTCATACATACATGTCAGGTTGAAATTGATTTGTACTTCACTATCAACAATACCCATCATGGTCGCCAATCACACCTGAACTACTGTATTACAGAACCATATACCGCAGTCAAGTGTATCATGTCACACTAGAATTAGGCAGTATTTATCCTTGTCAATGGCAATGTTTTGGCATTCACATTCATCACAATACCGTACTTGTTGTGGGTTAAGGCATGAAATGTTGTGTTAGGCTCGGCTCAGACTGTACCGACACAGGTTCCATGCTGCAACCATGGCATGTATAAACAGGACTAAAATTGGTATGGAAGGTGATATGAAGTGGCCAAAATGTCCGTCACTATTCTCAGTTTACCTGGGGTGATAAGTTGCCTTATGATTGCCAAGGACTGGCTATAAGTTGATCTGCACATACCATTCAGTTCCATAAGAAGATGGGTACAATATCAATCAATTTTTTTAAAAACAACTGATTATCAAATCTTCACAATTACACGACTTGTTGTGGGTTAAGGCATGAAATGTTGTGTTAGGCTCGGCTCAGACTGTACCGACACAAGTTCCATGCTGCAACCATGGCATGTATAAACAGGACTAAAATTGGTATGGAAGGTGATATGAATGGCCAAAATGTCCGTCACTATTCTCTAATGTAGCTTCCCAGAGGTGATTAATGGGAATGTATCAACACACGATGCAGACACTCCCCACCCAGCTGATGATGCTCACATGGAGAAGAGCGAAAGCAATCAGTCTGATAATGATTCTGAACTAGATGTTAGTGATCTTTCTGATTCTGAGCTCGACAAGTTGGATGATGGAGGCTTCAGTGCCCATGATTCTGACATTGACTTTCATTATCACCTTCAGCTTGACAGTGACACTGACGATTTTGATTTTTATTCAGATGTTCAAACAGGTTATAGTAATGAAGCCACACAGTACCAATGCACCCTGCATCAAGAAATGTTAGAGGTTGAATCAGATTCAGATGACCAGCTTTAATGACTGTACCAACAGTAGTAGTGTAGACCTACAGAGTAATGGACAACATGAACATATCCCTGAATACATAGTACTGCTGTGGAAAAAAAATATTACACCACCTCTGCCAACAGGTAAACACTCAGTCAGTGTCAGTAAATCACCCAACCCAGTAGAAGTTAACTACCCAGTTGCCTAGCCTATTTCACATCACCAAATGTATGTAGGCCTAGGCCTATGCCTATGTTATGAAAACAACCAAGGAGACCAAAGCAATCAATCCAGCATCACCAGAACACCATGACCATGACTGTGGCACCAGACAACACTGCCACCTAGCAGAGGTCACATGTACTAGCCTGGACCATGTGGCTGACAGTGACACTGGACAGGCCCAAGAGTATACTCCTAATAATGAAGTTTAAGTCATCAAAGTGTGCACCACAACATTCTATATTTATTACCCTTCAAGTGCAACTAGATAATCATAACATCTCAGGTCACTTATAGTATGTTTTCATTCAATTTAGTTGGGACCTTCTCCACAAAAATATGTGGCCAAAATGGTGGCCAATATTGTGCTGCCAACTCTAGCTACCCAGGCCCAAATACACCTCACAAAATTTAATCAAAAAGGGCATATCTCTCAAATCCAACCACTACAGAATCATTCACAAGAAAAAATAAGATTTCTCATAGGTCAAGATCCTGCAGAGCCAGACCAATTCATCAGAAAAAGGCAATGTTTAGGCACAACCATGCCTAGCAACACTTAGCAACCGCACACACAGCTGGTTGCATACAAAACTAGGACTGAAAATATGAAAGCAGTAACTGGACCTTCCAGTTCACCGGCTTACACAAACAGGAATTTCAGCTGTAATTCATATAACAACTGTCTGCGTAGTAAATGTAGGCCTATGCATTTCAGGTTCTTTATTTATAATCTGAAATTTTGACGATGTCCTTTTAACAGCAACTTATTTGTTCATGGATTGGGAATGATACTTTCTTGGTGAAGTGTTATCAATTTCAGCAGACTAATAATCTGTAGTACAAAATAATAATCTGTAGTACAAAATGATTGGAGAGTTTGTGCGGCCCATTTTAATTGAAAATGACTGAGTCAAGCAGAGGTGGCATTTTTTTTTCCACAGCTGTAGCTCACAATACTCGGATTCTGGAAATACTTAGCTTTTTTGTGTTCATCCACAGCATGTAATACTGAAAGTAAACAGACTGAACAGAATCAAATTTGTAGACAACCTTCAAAACAAACTATCATTACAGGGATCATGCACATTTATAATTGTTTGCCTGAATCGGTGGTGTCAATGTCATGCGAGTCCAATGTTCATACATACATGTCAGGTTGAAATGGATTTGTACTTCACTATCAACAATACCCATCATGGTCGCCAATCACACCTCAACTATTACAGAACCATATACCGCAGTCAAGTGTATCATGTCACACTAGAATTAGGCAGTCTTTATCCTTGTCAATGGCAATGTTTTGGCATTCACATTCAGCACAATACTTGTTGTGGGTTAAGGCATGAAATGTTGTGTTAGGCTCGGCTCAGACTGTACCGACACAAGTTTCATGCTGCAACCATGGCTTGTATTAACAGGACTAAAATTGGTATGGAAGGTGATATGAATGGCCAAAATGTCCGTCACTATTCTCAGTTTACCTGGGGTGATAAGTTGCCTTATGATTGCCAAGGACTGGCTATAAGTTGATCTGCACATACCATTCAGTTCCATAAGAAGATGGGTAAAATATCAATCAAAATTTTTTTTTAAAACTGATTATCAAATCTTCACAATTAAACAACTTGTTGTGGGTTAAGGCTNGGGGGCAGAAGTCCGGGGGCAGATGTCCGGGGGGCAAATGTCCAGGGGGGAAATGTCCTGATACCGGCATGATATGTTGTGTTAGGCTCGGCTCAGACTGTACCGACACAAGTTTCATGCTGAAACCATGGCATGTCCAACCAAGAAAAGCTATGTGTATGGAATGTGATATGAAGTGGCCAAAATGTCAGTCACTATTCTCAGTTTACCTGGGGTGAAAAGCTGCCTTATGATTGCCAAGGACTGGCTATAAGTTGATCTAGACATACTCATACAAATCAGCCAATTAGTTTCAGAATCAGTGCCGCTCATGTCATTAATACTCTGTACTTATGTTCCCTCAGTGAGATTGACATCAAACTTCACCTTCCTTTGGTAAGTCTTGTACTTTTCTATACATGAAGTAACTTCCAACTGTATAATGCCATAAAAGTATTTAAAGTTGAACCCCGTTGTAATGAATCGGAGATATAGAATTTAGGGGGTTATATAATCCAAGTTTCATTATATTCAGAAGGCCTCTGAAGAAGGAACAGAACAATCAGCAACCAGTATTTCACGCAACCAGGGGAAAACATGAAACATTTTCTTATTGGCTGATCCATCATTGGCTGGTTGATTGATCGCGTTTGTCAACAACTGGTAGTGACATCCAACTGGTGACATCTATTGTTCAGAAATGGACTCCAAGATAGCCATCCTTGCATCAGCTACCTTTATTTCTGTAGTCAACTGAAGTTCCTCCTCTTTGATACGCAAGTTCAGTTTCCCTTGTTCCAATTGCTGTTTTGCAGTCAAGCTATCTGCCCTAACCAGGAGTTCAGCCTTTCTCTGCGACTCTGTGGCCTTGGCCAGTGCCAGGCTACTCCTTGTAGACCGACTGCTACGGGATGACCGTCGCGATATGTTCGATCTCCGGTCACTGTCTCTTGGCTCAGGTCTCCGCTCATTAGTCAGGAACCACAATTCCATTTCGGTTTTGAAAGTGCTAAACTGCTCTAGCTCTCGTTGCGGCTCAGCTAATTGTTCACTCCCTGGCATCCACATATTGGCATAGGCCTGATGGGCTATCAGGAATGCCTCATAATATTGCAGCCATGAAGAGTGTTCAGCTCTCACCACAGCTACGTTGACGGGGACCCCCGTCATAATCAATTGTTTTAGTTTGTCCGTTGCGGCACTCAAATGGGTGAGGCTCGCCGTTCTCGCTGCCAAAGTAGCTTCGACATTGGCCCGTGTGGCCATTTGAATCATGTTGGTGTCTCCTTGACCATTCATGATGCGTACCTTTAATAGTCACCTTTAATTACCGAAGGCGTGAAGTCCTATCCACCAATTAGAGTTTACTGGAGTCCCGTCCACCAATAGAGTTTACTGTAACGACAGGGAGTCTTCTCCAAAGAAATGATCCAAAGATCCGGGTAAGATGAGAAGCTGTTTATTCGAAACCAACATCCAGCGAACGTTCCTGTCATCAATGTCACCATACATACACCCTTGACACTGGCAATTGTCACGTAAACTGCAAATATAAGTAGTACAAAACCATCAACATCGCGTTACAACACCCTAAGCATCCCTAAAAACATGACCGTATGGTGCTGCCATCTACCCTTGGTCAGACAAACTAAATTACCTGGGAAAACCCTCTGCTACTGATCTCTTGGAAACTGGTCACATAGCCTGACCTAAACTGTTCGTTTCACTGCAACAAAACCTAAAACAGCCTCTTACAAGCTCATATACGTAATCTATAGTTCTTCCGTTTAATTCTCACCTCTATTATGGGGACACAACTCCACAGATCTCCACAAAATACGACTCTAAAAGTCCCAAAAAAATATGCATTAATGCGAACATGTGATACAAAATGGCTGAAGCGCAAACTATTACCGACACAACGCGACAGGTGTCGCCTTCACACTACTGATACCACAGGATGTCACAAAAATAAAACTGTACCCAAACAGACATCAGTAAGATTTGATAAACCAATTTACATAGGAGCAACAGTTTTAGAATTATCCAAATTATTAATGTATAAATTCTATTATGAAATATTACAGCCTTATTTTGGTGAAAAGAACATAGAACTACTCTATCAAGATTCAGTAACTTCTGACACACCAATTATTTTACGTTATGCCAATAAAATAATAATTAGGAGGATTTCAGAGATAATCCCAGAACAGGAAAAACACTACAAATCTTACGGAGACAAGCAATTAATCCAGTTACAATTTCTTTTCGAAGTGGTTATAGACACGGACAATCCGTGGCTGCAAGACCGGAATCGTTCTTCCGTACACGGAAGATTAGTTCTAGAATCTGCCACCAGGGGCTATGTACTTCGCAGTGCTAACAAGAAATGTTTCACAAGTATTTTCTCGGGCCACGAAATTCATTGTTTGCATTTTGTTGGTGTTTAGTCTTTCTTTGTCTAATGAGTAATTTGTTTGTGGCATGCCCCTCTACAAATCCTTTTTGACACCGAAAGTAGGCCTAGGCCTTTTTCGTTAGTGTATGGCCTATTCAATTTGGTGGGTTGGCATGTCCCGAAAAGTCCAAGAATATGTGTTAATGGGCCAGCAGGTGCTGCCCTCAGGGTGCGAGTAAGGCACTAACGTCATTGATTTTTTACGTCACGTGACAATCGTTCTTTCAATGTCATGCAGAGCCATGTGCTCACGGTCGATTTTCGAGTTCCCAATTCGCCCCAAAAATATTATGTTTAAACCTATCAGTGAGGGCAAAAGAGGTAAATAACAAAAGATGAATATGTAATGCGTCTAATAAGCATCAAATCATGTTCGGCCTTCTAGTGGAGAGGCCTTTATAGCCATCTTTTTATGCGGCACGCTGTTGGGTGTGGCCCGACATGTTTTTGTGTTGAATGTACATTACATGCCGCATGCATATGCATGCACGTGGTGGGCCTGGTTTTGTATCTCGTCTGGAAGTTCGGTCCCTCTGCGTTGTTGATTATGTAGCCGCACCCAGCCTTTAGGACAATATTTGCGATAGATTTACAGGCCTTTTCGTGAGAGTTTTCATGCGTGTTGTGACTTTATTGATCAGATCAGTGTAGCTGCATGTGACCTATATTATGCTAGGCCTAGGACGTGCGTGAATAGGCTTGTGCCTGTAGTGTTACCATGGTTTCCGAATACTCGTTTGATTAGCCGTCAATATTTTGGGCTTGTGCCCCGTCAGTTTCAGTACGTTTATGTTGCGTTCTGTTTTGTACTTTTAGATTTCACGGAATTGTGGAATTGTGGAATTGTGGAATTTACTGGAATCTACTAATGGGATTTTGTATGGAATTGGAATATGTACCAAGACGTGCCAGGTGTTCTAATAAAACATTATTCTTCAAAATCAAGAATTCCCGTCGTTCTCAAGTCCGAACTGATAGTGATAGGCGATAGGCCCCGTCGTTATTCATCCGTTACAATATGAAATGGAATCGGTTTTCTAAGGTGAAAGACACTATATCCCGAAAAGTCCAAAAGAACATAATGTAAACGGCAATGTTTACAAACATTGAATAAATTATAAATTATTAATGATAAATTATCTTTAACGCATGAAAACAATTACACTCCACGCATGCAGAGCTCTACGCAATAAAGATGCTCAATCAAATGATCCGTCAAATTTGAGCAAACACGTGTCGGGCTGATCCAGTGCGTCTGACGGTCGGGCGTGTCCCCTTTGTCCAATAGGCCTAGGCCTACAGAAACCCCCACAAAAAGGGCCAAGAACGCCAGGGAAGGTTTGGGGGGTGGATTGGAGACTTTGAAGGCGAAAATTTGTTTTAGTTTGAAGTTTAGATCGGGCCCTACCGCCGATCGTAGGCCAACAAAATAAAAATTTACCGCGTAGCGTAGCGTATTTGAGAGACTTTGCGTAAGAAATGACCCTCGAATCATGCTAATCACCGCATTTTAGCGGGATTTTAACGTAGGCCTACAAAATACGCCAATGGGACTGGTAGGCACGTTTGCAACACTATTGAAAAACATGTGTCGACCGTCACGGCAAATAATCAAAGTTATCAATCGAGATCGAAAGTTTTCTGGACGCGCGTCTCTTTGGGGGCGAACGTGCGTCGGTCACTGTCACGACAGACACTACAATTCACTTTTCCGCCGCTGGGGGACGGATCCGTGCCTCCAAGATGAGAATCGTCCTTGGAGACACGGATCCGTGTCTCCAAGATGAGAATCGTCCTTGGAGGCACGGATCCGTGTCTCCAAGATGAGAATCGTCCTTGGAGACACGGATCCGTGTCTACAACCCGGCCGTTGTGGAAACGGATCATCCGTGTCTCCAAGCGCCATTATCGTATTGGAGAAACGGATCCGTGTCTATAACCCCGGCCATTTCTTTTAGAAATCTGGACAGCCAATGGTTGGAAGAAACTGCAATCAATCATTAGACATAAAACAAATAAAAGGATTTACAGAACGTACGAACAAAGTTAGGATTTGTTGATGTAACAGAAGATCATTCTTTGATAAAAAATTCAGGGGAGAAAATCAAACCAACAGATATAAAGTTGGGAGACTCGCTTCTACATAAAAGATTTTATCCAAACCAGAATAATCCCACATTTGATGAAATAATTGATTATATATATAACAAAGAGCCCACCACTTTAAAACAGAAGGAATATTTCATTAAATGATTTTTTATGGGCGATGGAAGTTCTGGAATTTATCATACATTAACAATACAAAATATTCATGGGCCTTAAAGAGATAACTGAATTTGATGTCCGTGAGCCATGCCTTTCCAATAAATAGCAAACTTAATGTTTAAACAAGGTTATACTGAAATTCGAACGTAATTCATTGAGCGGTTTTAGCAAAATCAGCTTTTGAAGTTTGAATTTCCCCCCACTCGCAAAAACAAAAATATCACGGCGTCACAGGCCTGTGACGTCATCTCAGGAAGCGGAACCAGAACGCAGGCATGACGAACATGACGAATGGAAGCATGGCGGCTGTATGGAGAGAAGGCAGCGACAGTGATGATTCTTCATCAAGTTCGAGCGTTTCTGGTCTTGCTAGTTCTTCGTCATCTGATCTAAGTCAATTCCTTGTTCCCGATTCTGATGATGATGAGGTATGCGGTGATGTTATGGAGCCAGAGCCAGTTTCCGGGCTGATACAACCGTAGGCCTACCATAATCAGATAATATTGCATACCAATAGACAAGTTGCGAAATTAGCGGCCGCCATGTTTTTTGTGGACTTTTTGACATTGCTTGGGTTTTTCAATCGGATTTTACACTGTCAGAGGCGTTCAAAAAAAGAAAGGTCATACAGTAAGCCACTAGAATTACATAAAGATATTTTAGCAAGCAAGCAGCTAATAAAATACATTCGAATTATATTTGAAAAAGTTCGAAAATTCGGCCAATTCCATAAAAAAATGGCGGCCGCTATTTTCGCAACCTGTCTATTTGAACCCGAAGTCGAAGATGGAGTTTGCCAAGCACCTCCTGCTCACCATGCTCACAGTTAGTTGGAGAGGACATGGTCATGGAGGAGGAGATCCCATCGTCGAGGCGCGATAATCTTGACTAGGCCTAGACTGGTAGGCCTAGGTGGGCCTATGTTCCAGTCTTATTGTTCATCCAGATAGGCCCCTAGGCCTAATGATCATCTAGGCTAACTAAGCTTGAACAAATTTTCAGGCCGAGACCATGCTGTGGCCTGTGTGCAGCCATAACATATAGGCTTAGGCCTACCTAGATGTAGGCTAGCTATGGTTTACCTAGGCCTAGGCCTATCGGAATCGGTAGGGCAACAAACGGTACACAAACACACATCAGCTAATCAGCCTGCCGGCTGCGCCGAGGTAGGCCTACTGCTGAGTGTTGTCACAGAACGAAGGATTCATATGTGGGCTGTATCACTGTGTATGTGTTTCAGGTGTTCCTGCAAAAACTTTGTCAGATTCTGCCGACTGAAGTTGAATGCAAGTGCTGTCAAGAAATCCTCAGAGTCCGGGATAAAAGGTGTTTTACTATTATTTATTTCAGATTATGCTGACGGTACAAGGGATTCTGAGAAATTTGAGAACCCAGGAATAACTAATGTAAAAGTCACAATAGAGGGAATGGCAAATAAGGTGTTTCCTGAAGGAATGAGGACTCTTGATCAGTGGGCGGAAGTTAAGAAACACTTCATGAAAGAGAATCTTAAAAAGACAGATAATTGTTACATGAATATCGAAAAATATTATGGCGGCTCAAACCATTATGGGTTTTGGCTTGATCTAAGAACAACAGAAGATAATACTTTACACGGGTCTGGGAAATTACTACAGAATACACAGGATGGAATACAATTAGCAATAACAAAGACATCTGGAAAAGGACCTTATAAAATGTATATTTTTATTGTGTCGGATGCACAAATAAACATAAGTAACAGACAAATTGCAAGTCATCAGCACTAAGCCGTTTTTCTACTAAATAAATGGATATGAACAAGAAAGATTTTATGAATACATGATATCAGAGTACTCTTTTAGCCGGAGTAACAATTGGTTATTCCTATGTATTGAGAAGATTTCTTAGAATCAACATCGGATCACCGAGCCAAGCTAATTTAGAAGAGATTTTGAAATTAGGTGGCGTTGTGGCTGTAAGCAATATGAGTTTAGATTATTTGTACCAGCAGGGGATTATCCCACATAATATAGTGAAAGCTTAATTTCACTGTAACATTTATTACAAAGTAATAGGCAATTGAGTGGACGTACAGGACATAATGGCTGAAAACCAATGAAAAATGGTCGAAGTTGTCGGAACTGGTTTAAACCGGTTATACCTCCAAAACCTCCGATCTGAGTCCCCTCAATTGCCTATTACTTGGGATCAAGTCCTACACCCATGTTTATAGACACGCTGGGAATCAAATGGACTTACCAAATTTGATATCGGATGCTTGGATCATGGTGATATTGATATTCCAAATTTGATATTTTCAAATATCTCATTATCTGACGAGTTAAAGCGAATCAAAAGCGAAAAAATTTGATTTAGAAATTGAATTTGAAAGGGGACGAATTGTCGGGAAAAATGTAAACAAACTTCTCCAGAATGTCAACAAAAGAAATTTTCGTGCATTCTGATTGGCTGAATTTTGTGTTTACAAACACCATCCAAATGTAAACAAAATCCGCTTTTGATTCGCTTTAAGACAATGGGAATTAAATGGGATCAGACATTTCGATATTGTGTACTGGGATCATGATGATCACGGCATCAAATTTGATATTTGAAGATAGGCCTATCTTATTCTGTGATGGAGTTAGAGATGTGGGATCAAGTCCTACCCCCATGTTTATAGGGAAATTAAATGGGATATCGCAAATGGGATTCATTCTGTAAATACAGTATCCTAGTCTTTCCCTTATGCTTATGGTCATGTTAAAAGGTAATAAGACAGCAGGTTTTTCAGATAATATCGATGGTTTCAACCTTAACATGCGTTATGTTATGTCCTATAATGTTTTTAAAAAGATGAGATACGAAATTGAGAGTTTCTGGCAAAATATCACTAAAATAATCGGAATTTCGAATTCAAAATCAACGTAATATCATACCCTTGTCGATCCTTTGAATTTCTGTTTAGAGACATCTTAAAAATCATTTCTCATTTTCCAGATATATCAGAATGTCATCGGTTTTAATGATTTGATATTTTGCAAAGTTCGATAGTCACCGTGGAGGATCGCGATAGCATACAGCCGCGTCATTCTACATGAAATTCATCCGTGAATGCAGTACTTTTGTGAGGGGAATTGCAGAAAAACGACACACGATATGCCTTATATGAAACATCCAAAAGAAAGTTTACATTTACAGTCACCAGATGAAATGAATAAAAACAAGTTTTTTTTGTCCACAACCTGTCTATTTGGACGAAAATCTGCCGAATGTCACCAGCAGTGACCCCCTTGTGCAACACCCCATCGATGACGTAGCGACGTCACAGCGTCACAATGGAGGGTGCCGCTTTCTTCCATGTCTTCCGCGGACTCGCATTTTCAGCATAGATTTTTACAATGATGCCGAATAGTTTGTCCATCCTTTTGCATTTCATCTGGTGACTGTAAATGTAAACTTTCTTCTGGATGTTTCATATATGGCATATCGTGTGTCGTTTTTCTGCAATTCCCCTCACAAAAGTACTGCATTCATGGATGAATTTCATGCAGAATGACGCGGCGAGATGGCGAACCTCCGCGGCTGTATGGTATCGCGATTCCCCAGGGTGATAGTTCCCATACAATGAATTTCCCTTGTCAAAAGTCACTAATCATGGTAACAATAGTTGATACTGTTTGATTTCAATACACGGAGAATTTGACGAAAGTCTTAAAATGCCCCAAAAATTTATGTTTTTCTGATTATATTTTGATATTTCTTGAAACGAAAAAAGATTTTTTTTTAAAAATTTGTCACAGAATTTCATAAAACTCATCAGGGAATAACGTCAAGCTAATTTTAAAATAAGAATTTTGGATTCTAAAAATTGTGTTTTTCCTTGATATTTTCAAATCCTAAATTTGGTATGTCATCATTTAAGCAAGATGTTTTTGTGTATAATACGGCAATCTTACCAATAAATGACCAATGGCATCTCAGCAGAATAGGAAACATCACTGTGTTTTTACTTTTTAACAAAACTGTACATGTACACTCATGGCCAAAAATAAATGGACAGCAGTTTATCTTGAATATCTCCAAACCAATGGGGTAGAGAAATTTGGTCCCAACATATATAGTAGTAAATTTTTCTGGCTATCTAATGGTATCAGCGTCGAAAAATTCCGCTAAAAGCCGCATTTGACAGAAGGAAATTTGTAAAGGCATGTTTTTTGCTACTTTTTTATTTGCACGATTTCATTCAAATTTTTTATATCGCTGTGTTCTACTCATCGAGGCCTTTCATAATATATCCTATTTTTTCAACTAATCTGTGTAGAAATGTGATTTTGTGGCACTTTTATCAAAATTATGTTGCACATGCTTGCAACACCTTTGACAGAGCCCCTTGAACCAATGGTCATGCTGGTAGATAAAAGTCAATGGCCACTCAGTTTGCGGGATTGACGGGGTGTCAACAGGCTGTGAATTTGTTCACTACCAGGAATCCAATGAATTGAGACAACCTGTTATGGAAATTGACCCTGCATGACAAACACGACCTTCATCCAAGACTGGGTTTCTCTACTCATTGTGAACGAGAAGTGACAACACTTATTTTTCATTCACCACCACAACTCACAATAGTGTAGAGGCCTGTGTCAAAGGTGTTGCACGGGTGGCCAAAAATATTTTGATAAAAGTGCCCCAAAATCACATTTCTACACAGAATAGTTGAAATTTTATGATATATTATGAAAGGCCTCGATGAGTAGAACACAGTGATATAAAAATTTTGAATGAAATCATGCAAATAAAAAAGGTAGCAAAAACATACCTTTACAAAATTCCTTCTGTCAAATACCGCTTTCAGCGGAATTTTTCGACGTTGATACCATTAGATAGCCAGGAAAATATGCTACTACATGTATATATGTCGGGACCAACCTTCTCTACCCCATTGGTTTGGAGATATTCAAGATAAACTGCTGTCCATTTATTTTTGGTCATGAGTGTACCATTAAATCCGGTCAGTAACCATACAACATTTACAATGTCCTTGTCTTCGTTTATTGCAAAGTGTGAACTGGAACAGCAACTTTTGCAAAACAATTTGAAAACATGTTTTGATAATGTTGCAGAGTGTAGACCACCAACCCAGAAACAAGCCACAACTTTTCCAAAACAGTGTTCAAAATGTTTTGTCGCAGAAATGTTTTGAAAATGTTAATGATGTAGACGGGCCTTTACAAAAGGCTTCTCGAGTCTGTGTTATTCTGCCATGCATTGAATATCGCGAATGCACAGGGCCATTAAAGTCAATTTTGATGTTAACTGACGAATCTTTTGACATCAGAACAAATACGTAGCAGCAAATGGACACATACTTTCAAGTTAGTTTGTTCAGTAAATTTTCACCTTTATCGAAGGATATCCAATCTCCAACTTCACAATGAAAGTTTTGTTATTTTCGTTTTGATAGTTCGAAAATTATAAGTCATAGTGTCAGTGTCGGATAAATCTGCTGAAACCCGCCTTTGCCAGAAAAAACATTGTAAAGGCTTTTTTCACTACCTCTTTATTTGCATGATTTGACCAAAAATTTTTATATCACTGTTTTACTGACCGATGACTTTCATATACATGTATACTATAATTTCAAGTACCGGTATTCTATCCAGAAATATGATTTTGGGGCACTTTATCGGAATTATATTGCCCATGCTTGCAACACCTTTGACAGAGTCCCTTGAACCTATGGTCATGCTGTTAGATAAAGATCAACGGCCATTGAATAGTTTGCGGGATTTGCAGGGTGCGAGCAGGTTGTGAATTGGTCCACTATCAGCAATCCAATGAACTGGCGCGGCCTGTTATGGGGTCATATGAATAAAAACTAGCATTTGCTTTAACTACCGATATTTAAGCATTTACTTGTACCCGTATGAATAAAACTCACTGTAGGAAATGCTAGGAAAATGTAGGTTTTCCCCTTCATTAAAAGCAAATACTTTTTAGCATCTAGTGTTTGCTTCGAAATTAAGTAAATCCTTGTATCCGTATGAATAAGTACAGCATAATGTGCTTTTTACTAGGCAGGAAATCCTTCGAATTTTCAAGGTTGCCCCAGACGTGGATTGGAAATTTAAGTAAATGGTCTTTATCAAAACCACAGCATCCGTTCCCACTTCTTCCGATTGATTGGTCAATTTCCTGTTCTAAGCACATCTGCCTTACCCTTTACCTTAGGAGTTTCTCCCACGGAATTTTAAATTCCGCGGAAAAATCTAACTCCACGAAAAAATATTTAATTACCCGCCCCGAAATTCGGGGGAAATAACTTTATGTCGCAGAAAAAATGTTTATTCAGCAGAAAAAAAACTATTTAAATATTCCACAAAAAAAAACTTTATTTCCACTTTATTTCCTTTCAGCCAGCAGTCGACCGAAAACTGAGAATCCCAGTTCATGCACACGATATGCAAAACGGGTCCTCAGCGCAGTCAAAACATAACCTGCTTGACCCCACCGAACAATGGGGAGGTTTCGAAATCAAATGATAAACCAAAACTTTACGACAACGTTATTTTTCATACAACACATTAACCAGATTTTGCATTGCATTTTCGGTACAAAAATAAAGTTGTCGTTAACGTTTACGATCGTTTGATTTCGAAACCTCCCTAATGCCAATTTATGCAGGGAACGTTTTAAGCAACGAAGTGATTATTCACAACTACGGCCGCCGTGTGTGCACTGGCGGATATATAGTGGGTCCTGGTCAGTAATTCGGCTTTAAAACGCATTTGTCATACTGTACAGCCTCAAAATATGAAGTTCAAGACTATAAACACCAAGTCATAACTATAGGATCATGTCCTGAACCAGGTACAAAATCCCCTGCTCACATCTTCAGTCAGTTGACTAGCGCAGTGCGAAAGATGGATTGGACTATAACCCATAGGTCGGGGTTTCGAATCCCTGTAGTCCCTTTCAGTTTTTTTCTTTTTTGCTTTCTTTTCCTTTTCTCACAGAACTATTGTGACTCTTTGAAATTTCTACATGGAGCAATTGGTTAGTTAATCTCTTCTTAATGGTGACACTGATACAGTCGGCTACAGAATCGTGACACCAACACCGGCACGCCCTGGCCTGGTATTCGAACTCATACCATACTCTGAGCCACACACCCCAGGGGAGTTATCTATGGACTGACGAAAACCGACAGACCCCATGCGTCATATACGAAGGTGTTTAAAGGGAGACATGCGAAAAATATTGCCCGGCGGGCACTCTTGGTTATCGTAGTGTCAGCGATGATGTTCAGACGGCGCTGTGCGTTATAGCGAGGAACGAGTATTTCAGTTCGTCAACCGACTACTATAGGCGCTCGCCATTGTGTGTTAAAAATAGAACTACTATTGCGCTCGTATTATGGTATTACATGATTATGGGACCATTGTATTAATGCTTGCAATAGAAGCATTGGCATGATTGGGCTGCTTTGGCGAGAGGGGTTGAACCAATATACATGTAAGCTGGTCTATTAAAGTGGTCTGTTGAGTGTTGGAACTTGAGACTGGCTTTCCTGTCCATGGCTTTTTCGGTATCATCACTATATATGGATAACGGGATTTGAATAGTGGTGCTGCCGACAGTGCGCCAGCTATTACCACGTGGTAATGTTATTTACCTCGACATATGTCACATTTTTGTGGGAAAGGACTTTCCTGGGCAATAAATAAATCGAGTATATCGAAGAAGACAAACATGGAAAACAATATGATTTCTTTTGTTTGATGACCTCTTATGTTCGGGCCAATTCCATGCCGCCTCGCAAATACATCGGCTGTTCCCCATAATAGCCTATACACCTATCGCTGAACATAGAGGTACATGTAGGCCTACCCAAAACAAATTTACTGAAGAAATGAAACAAAAATGATAGCAGCTGTTCGGATGACAGATGTGCCCACCACCAACAGCCACTTGTCTACTGGAGCATGGAGGTATCTTATAAATACCTCCATGTTCTGCTCAANTCAGGGATGAACTTAGCTTACCGGAGTGATTTTTGTATGGCCTACCTGCAATTTTCGGGTCTCTATTTTAGGGGTAGGGGAAATTAAAATGGCTCTAACTCGGCAACCCTTGGTGCTATGGCAACAAAATACCCCTCATATTAAAGGTCTTGGAGAGCTCTTTCAGGTGATATCAGTTATATGCAAATCGGGTCGATATCTGGGTCACTGCAGGTCAAAAGGTCACGAATTTTGGGTGGTGCTTAAAATCCGACATATGCCTATTAAAATGATCGGTGTGGCATGGATTTCCAAAATAATCCCTGTTAACACATTTCAACATGCAGTTTAGGCTTCCTCTTGCATATTTCACCCACCCATGTTCGATTATTTTGCAAACATTTCTCTCTGTGATGAATGAAAAAGGGTCATATTTCGATTATGTCCAAAATGACTGTCCAGTCCAGTTGATAAGTGAAAAACCTTTTGTAGCAAGTTTTGGGGGGCGTGAGGGTGTTCTTTTCATATGATTCTGTTAGCATTAGGTGTACTTTTTGACATTCTAAAAGCCTACCAAAATCCAAGCCCCAGGAAAGGGTTTTTTCAAGATGGCGTCCAAGATGGCCGCCAAAACCTCAAAATAGCCATACGTCAGTAACTATTCACTCAAACTTTGTGATCTTGGTGTCTATCCCCAGGTTTTTGGGGTCAAAGAATTCATCGAGGCCATTTTGAATGCCATTGGACCATTACATAACAGGAAAATCCAATATGGCGTGTAAGATGGCGGCCAAAACTACAAAGTAACCATAGGTCAGTAACTATTCACACAAATGTGGTGATCTTGAAGTCTATTCCTAGGTTTATTGGGTCTAGGAATTCATTCGGACCACATAGAATTACTTTACACCATTATATAATTAGGAAAATCCAATATGGCGTCCAACATGGCTGCCACACCCACCACCAAATAGCCATGTCAGAAACTATTGACACAAATTTGATGATCTTGGTGTCGATCCATATGTTGTTGGAGTCTACAAATTCGCTAATATCACAATTCGCTAATATTCACAATCACATTGAGCAATTACGTCACAATGAAATTCAATATGGCGGCCAGTGCTTGATCCAGTGTGTTTTGTTGGTAAGGAGACCAGTCGAATCCAAGTCGGGGGAATTCATTGTTAAATACCTTTGTCTATTAAATTTGATTTAGAATGTTGCTTTAATCGTCACTACCGTCGTTGTCGTCCTCAACATCTTGGTTGTTTGGATTATCACAATATTTTCCATTTGACGTGGCCCACATGCTGCAGAACAAGGCAGTCCATAACATCTACACCTGCATCAGGAGGTCTTACATCCTGTTGAGCGGTTACCATGGACAACCTTCAAAAGTTTGTCAGGGTCTGCATTTTTCCTGTCGTGACAATGGTGACGGCTTACTGTCCCATGCGACTGACTGAAGAGCCGGGAATGAAATCCATGGTCCGGGCTGGATTTGAACCCAGGACGTGGCGCCTGCTAAGAGGACGTGATAACCACTGGGCTATCAGAGCTCCTCGACTTGGATCAACTTGTGGCTTTCCTCCTTCCATCTCTAGCATTCATATCATTGGCCACACCCATCCACACCATGTAACGATACACTAGCTTCTCTGCACCATATCCTTTTCACCAAGAAAGTGGCAAGTGCTAAAGCGTTTGTCTCACCCGAAAGGCTTCCCACAACTTCCGCTGACACAAACTTCCACACAGCCTACGCGTTTTCTATCAGATCATGGTGTGGATGGGTGTGGCCAATGATATGAATGCTAGAGATGGAAGGAGGAAAGCCACAAGTTGATCCAAGTCGAGGAGCTCTGATAGCCTAGTGGTTATCACGTCCGCTTATGCCTCAGTCACAAATGCAGCAGCCGCCGGAGGATATCTTGACATCGGTGGTTTTTTACGACGTTGCGACCTGGGAGGAATTATCCCACATATCTTTCACATATCCTTGAATAAGATGGTTTTCGATGGGCGCCCCGTGGGACACTGGCCAGTAATCGGCAGATGTCTGTCAAATTTTGTTCCGACGACTTGAAAAATGGTTCGCCGATACCGTACAGTCCCAACCGATGTCCCAGGGGGTATCGACTCGCTGTCCGTCTGGTAATCGGGTGATTTTGTAGATCGGCCGGACATCCGAGGGGACTCGGTCGCGCACCCGTGGGTGGCTGGCGGGATACCTGTTGGACTTCGACCAGTGTCGACGGGCGTGTCAAGGATTATGAAGGATCCCCTAGCGAGCTGGGTTTAAGGTGCAACTCGCTGAAAGAAAATAACTCTTGAGTTATTTTCTTCCGATCACCTAAGCGGCGCGCTACCGAGCTCAGGACAGCCGTAGATGTCCTCGGGCCACCGGCCGGCAACCTATCATTTTCCCCCTTTTTTTAGCCCGTTCGGGCGTCGGAAACACATCCTTGGCAGAATCGGTGGAAATGTGACTGAGGTATTAGCAAGCACCACGTCCTGGGTTCGAATCCAGCCCATACCATAAAGGATTTCATTCCCGGCTCTTCAATCAGTCGCATGGGAGAGTAAGCCGTCACCATTGTTATGACAGGAAATATGTAGACCCTGACAAACTTTTGAAGGTTGTCCATGGTAACCGCTCAACAGGATGTAAGACCTCCTGATGCAGGTGTAGATGTTATGGACTGCCTTGTTCTGCAGCATATGGACTACGTCAAACGGAATATTGTGATGATCCATGCAACAACCAAGATGTTGAGGACGACAACGACGAAAGTGACGATTAGGGCCTAAAGCAACATTCCAAATCAAATTTTATAGACAAAGGTATTTAACAATGAATTCCCCCGACTTGGATTCGACTGGTCTCCTTACCAACAAAACACACTGGATCAAGCACTGGCCGCCATATTGAATTTCATTGTGACGTAATTGCTCAATGTGATTGTGAATTGTAAGTGATATTAGCGAATTTGTAGACTCCAACAACATATGGATCGACACCAAGATCATCAAATTTGTGTCAATAGTTTCTGACATGGCTATTTGGTGGTGGGTGTGGCAGCCATGTTGGACGCCATATTGGATTTTCCTAATTATGTAATGGTGTAAAGTAATTCTATGTGGTCCGAATGAATTCCTAGACCCAATAAACCTAGGAATAGACTTCAAGATCACCACATTTGTGTGAATAGTTACTGACCTATGGTTACTTTGTAGTTTTGGCCGCCATCTTACACGCCATATTGGATTTTCCTGTTATGTAATGGTCCAATGGCATTCAAAATGGCCTCGATGAATTCCTTGACCCCAAAAACCTGGGGATAGACACCAAGATCACCAAGTTTGAGTGAATAGTTACTGACTTATGGCTATTTTGAGGTTTTGGCGGCCATCTTGGACGCCATCTTGAAAAAGCACTTTCCCGGGGCTTGGATTTTGGTAGGCTTTTAGAATATCAAAAAGTACACCTAATGCTAACAGAATCAAGTGAAAAACCTTTTGTAACAAGTTTTGGGGGGCGTGAGGGTGTACTTTTCATATATCAACTGGACTGGACAGTCATTTTGGACATAATCGAAATATGACCCTTTTTCATTCATCACAGAGAGAAATGTTTGCAAAATAATTGAACATGGGTGGGTGGAATAAGCAAGAGGAAGCCTAAACTGCATGTTGAAATGTGTTAACAGGGATTATTTTGGAATTCCATGCCACACCGATCATTTTAATAGGCATATG
>NMRB01001726.1:129022-146273 GCA_002633025.1 Notospermus geniculatus | reverse complement strand
CAGATCAACCCGTGAAGTGTTTTTTGGTGGCTAATTTCCTGAATGATAAAGGTAAGTCATGTGACATCGATGTCCCCCGCATGATTGATGTCAATCTCAATGACAGTTTTTCTCACCAAAAGTGATTGCCCATTTCTCACTGCAGACTGCTACAAGAGAGTGCTGCTCAAACGAGGGAAGTTTTGACGGATGAGGCGGCAGTTCAGTCCATCAAGAGACACAATGTCGAGGTGAGACAAGAACTAGAAGCAGAATGGAAAATCGCCAAATTCTTGTGTAATTGTATGAATTCACAATATCCAGCAGTGTTCTCCACATGAGTGAAATAAAGGGCAGGCCGCATGCATTTGATGGTAAGGGCAAGCAAAAAAAAATTTTAGTTTATCGTCCGAGTGGTTCTTGAAAATAGGCAATGGGGGGCTCTTTTTATTCTTAAAAATACCGACAGCAAAATCCGCCCCTCTTAAAAACAGCCTGCCCCTCTTAAAAATTCGTCCGCCCAATATTTATGATTTAGATCGCTCAATTATTCATATCAGATGCTCAGAAAACGCATCTCAGAGCACCTAAAATCCCAGACCCCCCCAAAAGGCGCCATTGGCTCCTCACGCGGTTCCTTCAGCACCAGGCCAACCGCCACCCCTCTTAGACCAAAACCCGTGGAGAACACTGATCCAGGATTGATTGATTGTCGATACATTACAATTCTATTTAAAAACTTTTGAGACACTTCTTCACATACGTCTGGACAGCGGGCAGCCATCATTCAAACTCCCCTCGTTCTACCAAACTCCCACAATGCACCGGTATTCCCACAATCCTAAAGCCTGCCGCACACGAGTGCAATTCTGTCGCCAACGTTGCCTCCATAGGAGTTTTTTGTCTCAGCATCCTGTCACCGCACACGGTGCGTCAGCCGCCGCACACGATTGCAAATTTGTCTCCTGTAGATGCGGGCGTGACGTAATTCCGTCATGTTTGATCTGTGTTGGAGGCAAAAAAATCTGTCTCCGCCTCTGCCTCCGACCACCGCACACGATGACATTTGCATGTACATGTAGGAGGCAAAAATCTCCATAGTTGGAGACAAAATTGCACTCGTGTGCGGCGGGTATAACCGGAAGGGGAACACTTCCGGAACTTCCAAGCAGACGACACTGCCACATGTCTGAAGAAACAGAGTCATCAATTTCTTTCTCTCTGACCTGCTCTTTTCTCCATTATTTCAGGTGCAGACTGAAGTTGATGCAGATGAAGATTTGGTGATGGCGGAATATGATTCCGAGGCGTTGGCAAGTTTTCTAAAAAAACTCACACCTTCTGTGCTCAAAGAATTAGACAGGAGTCAACGAAGTCATGCATTTGATGGTAAGGGCAAGCAAAAAAAAATTTTAGTTTATCGTCCGAGTGGTTCTTGAAAATAGGCAATGGGGGGCTCTTTTTATTTTTATTTTTTATTTGACTTTGGTATGAAGAAATTACAAAATCAGCTCCTCCTGAACATGTTTTGTCACCAAAAAGGTTCACAGTTCACTTACCGGTATATTTTGTAAATGGTGATTGAAAACGCTGAAAATGCATGAACAGCATGCTTTGGAAACTGTTGTTTACAGATCTACCGCTTGGCGGCGGTGTGATACGCGGCACGATGCGAATTTCACACTGATAAAAAATAAAAAGAAATTTTGCACGGCGCTGAAAATTGGTGCGGGCGGAGGACGATAAACTAAAGATTTTTTTTGCTTGCCCTAAGAGTTTGAAGAAGTTGTGTTCAATGTGGCAGAAATCATCTGAAAGTTTAAAGTTAAAGTTTGGGTTTATAGTCTGATATCAACAACGGTAGAGGTGTCATCCGGCTTCACACTTTAACCCCAGTCTATCCTGAAACCTTTCAGTAGAACTCAGATGAGCTGCTCATTCAGCACTACAATCCGAGCATTTCGGCCGGTACCCATTTATACACCTGGGTGGAGAGAGGCCAGTGAGGCAAAGAGACCTGCCCAACGTATCACGCCAGCAGTGGGATTCGAACCCGGGATCCTCTGACCGCTAGTCGGAGGCCCGAACCACTACACCACCGTGGCTTCCGGGGTGCACTCCCTCTCGCAGTGTTTTTGTTCGCTCTGTATGCTCCGCTCACAAAACACTGCTTCCAAAAGCCAGTATTCTGCCGATTGGCAGCCAGATGGCACCACTACTGTTCCCGCTGCCGCGCTGGAGAGGTGTTTTATGATTTTGCTTTGTTGCAACCTGATGGCGGGCACTGATTGGTTGGACAGAAATAGTGCCATCTGGCGGTAAATCGGCAGAATTCCGGCTATTCGAAGCAGTGTTTTGTAAGCGGAGTATAGCAGACGAAAACACTGCGAGAGGAGTGTAGCCCGGGGTGGACCAGGACCTGCCGCTTGCTGAGCGGACAGGGATGGATCCAGGATTTTGGGAAAAAGGGGGTCACTTTGCTAGAAACATTGAAATCTGCGTTGAATTTCAATGATTTGCTCCAAATTTCAGAATTTCACGGTCGATACAGATTTGCTGACCGAACAAAAAGGGGGACATGCGGCGGGGTGCACCCCCCTTGGATCTGTGCCTGGCAGATGTAACCACAAACTTGACGCTAGGAGGCGATATCTGCAATGACGTCAGTTATATCACCACTAGTATTGACGCTAGGTTTCCATCTTGAAAAGTAGTGCGAGCGCGGAGCGAACAGTAGAAATTCTTCTAATTGTTAAGCGGTCACCCCATCACTCGTTTTCTACGCTTACATATAGATCGTTGAAGATAGGTGTATAAAGGTATAGAGTGATACAAACAACGGTGGAGTAGATATAAAGTAATAATAAAGTTATTCTGTTTCATTTTCGACAAGATAAATACTGTTTTCTGCAAATAATACCATTTTGAAAAAGAACTTCGTGTCACGTGATAGACCAGCCCGCCGACGATGACGTCAAGGTTTTCAAGATGGCGATCTAGCGTCGATGGCAGTGTTAAAATTTTCGTCCGATGACGTCAAAAATTTCAACGCTGTCGTGGAGTATGATGTAACCACTAGCCTATCGGGGTCTCCTCAATGTAGGCTTTTCTTTACAGGTTACGATACAAGCTGGAAGAGTGGAACATCTGCTGTGAGCTGCCTTCACACTCTACACAATGAGGCGGTGACTGAAACACTCCAGGTTACCGGGCTGTCGTGGAACTCTACTGGCTCTGTTATAGCTGCTGCGTATCCTTATGTGTCATACAATCATGCTTACTTGAGAATCACTTTTATCATGACAGAAAATGCAGTGTTATACCTAGGATTTCAGAAGGGCACGGTGCAAACTTCATGAAAAGGCACTTCACCCTAGAAAAGGGCACTTTTCATTCGCGATATTTCTACTAACGGAATTTGAGAAGCTTGTCAGTTAAAAAGGTCGCTTAACTCCGGTCAACAGCCAAGTTAATTTTAAAGCCAGTTTCTAAGGTGATATGACCAAAAGGGACCATGACAGGGTTGGGGTCACTAAAACCTTTAAAAAGTTTTTTTTCGAGGCACGGTGCCCTAGCGGTTAAAAAAGGGCACAGCGGCGCCCCCTTTAGCGGCACGGCGCACCGCCGCTCTAAAATGGCCTAGATATAACCCTGAAATGTATTGTGGACAAAGCTTTGTTCACACTCTCGACGCGGTGCAATGCGAAATTTTTCACGCCTGATCACTCCCATCCCATTGTTAACCCTTTCCACGCCTGTACCCGGTGGTATCGGGTATAATAAAATGGTGGTGAAATGCCTGTGCCAGGTAGTACTGGGAACACAGAATTGTTCAAGGCAAAACCACGTCTGTACTGGTCGTGCCATCTGACGGATTTTCTGTGAACTACATGTAAGTCTAACACTTCTACAGCTTCTGGGGGTCGTTCGAGTGCGTACTTGGATCCGTTTCGGAATGGGAGGGCGCAAAGTCGCTAAGTGGGGCGTTCTGGGTGCATTTTCTAGGGACAGTGAAAGGGTTAAGCCTATAGCTGTACACACTTGCGGCGCGACGCGATGTGGTAAGAAGCAGTAGGACGCAATGAGCGATTTCCACATGATAACATATCCACATGCAGACATGATAACCACTAGGCTATCAAGGCTCCTATTTTTTGGCGTAAGGAGGGGTGCTCACCCCCACCACCACCAAAAATCTGCCTCTGTATTCCTTGACGATTACTCAGCACGGGAAGATTCGATCATGAAGACTGGTGTACCCACAAGTCCCAGTTACTGACGTGGAACGTCGAACGGCGAAATATCAACACCAACAAACCCGACACTGTAATCGACATGTCCAACTGCTTGATGTGTATTGCATTTCATCCTAAAGAACCAGCTATGATTGTTGGGGGCACTTTCAATGGTAAGAGCGTGGAGTCTGTTTCATAAAGTGACTTTAAGCTAATGGTACCTTCAACCAAATGGCAAATGCATTAAGTTTAAACGGTATCATTATCTTGAAGTCACTTTATGAAACAGGCGCAAGGTCTGGAATGAGAATTTGCTCGATGTCTAATGAGATGTCACCAGGAGAGGCTTGACTGTCATCAGATCCTTCCACTATAGATCGTTGCAGTTGATTGGGACCCACGTTTACGAGAATTTACCATGCATGCCCTTTTCAACTTATCACTGTCGCCAGATCCCTGCTCACTCCCACCAAATAAACATACCAGTGGATAGCTTAGAACCTTGGGATCATGATGGTAATAAAAATTTGGGAATCTATAACTGCGCAACGGAACACTCGCGTTGGAAATCTAAAAGTTTGACTTGAAACGTTTACCAAACCTGACGTCGTCGACGTACAGGAGATTGCATGGGCGCCGGCCTCGCCAACACTGACGTGACGCTGTGCCTTGACTGCCTTTGGCCTGGAAACGTTGTTCCCAATCAACTGCAAAGATCTATAGTTAGCGGTCCTAGACTGACACAGATTTTGACGTCACAGCCTCATGTCATTATGGATGACGTTGTGGCATGCACTTCTCTGTGATGTCAAATTCTGTGACGTTCTAGGCCCCCTAAGTGGTGGTGGCTTCTAACGGCAGTAAAGGGTTCGTAATGGCGAGGGAGGACTGTACTCACTTTGCCATTTTCAAAAATTGTTTCAAGGCCAGTGAACCTCTGATTCAAGATTGATGCTATTTCAGGTGAAGTGTTGGTTTGGAATTTCGGCAGAGAAGACGACATGTTGGTCGCGTCCTCAGGTATCGGTGATGACTCTCACAGAGAACCTGTATCCAAGGTACAGTGGGTACCAGACCCAGACTCTAAGGGGAAGAAATATAATGTGAGTATTCGCTATTTCATCGATTTAAATTGTCAGCCAGTACAGAATGTGTACCGGGGTAGTCACTGGTAATAACTTTATAAAAAGTATTTCTGAACATTTGACTTAAGCCTGCAGCACACGCACAGTTAAACCTGTAGTGTATACAAAACCGGTCATGGGCGCAGCCATCTTTGACGCAATGCATTATGTCCATAAATTAGCCAGGACTCTGTATAACAATGCGAAAAAATTGTCAAATATTTCCTAAAATCTCTCGTAGTGCTGGTGGTACTGTTACAGACATCCAGGCGTGCCACAAATGGCGTTGTCTTCGAAGGGATAAAACAAGCATTTTTCTATCAGGCCCACAAACGTTTCACGATAAAGAAGCTTTTAAACCAGCCGACATTATACATTCTTAGTGGATTGGTCCTAATAAGGAGGTTTTTATTTAAATCAGGGATTACTTCTAGTATGCGCGCGTCAGCAACTTCAACTTTGTTATGAGCATTGCTATACTTAGTAACTATGCAATGATGCCATTGCCAAATGTGTTCATTGCCTATCAAAAAAGCTTAACATGAAAAACTGTTTTCATGTGAACGCGGCGATGACAAAATTACGCTGGCCTAGCTCACACCAATCATTATTCATAGGCTTAATTCGGCGTATTGTGTACGAGTGACACAAGGCCTTTGCGCCTTTTTAGTCATCCAACTTTCGTCGACTGACAACGCCTTACCTCACTGCTAATAATCGTGTGAGCCAACCAGCGGATTGCGGTTGATCCTAATCAACCATCATGAGCAACACAATGCAGGAGGTGGGTTTGAACATGAGAAATTGATTCTACCTTTGAATGACGGACCTTCGCCGACCAACTAATGGGCATGCGCAAGATCTACTAGGCATGCGCAAGATCTACTGGGCATGCGCAGCTTATTCTATTGGCCTATAATGCTTAAGGTTTCGCTGTGACACGCTGGGGTAAGTGGAGATTTCTGTCTACAAAAAAACAAAATCTCCACTTGTCACACCGCGTGCAGTGGGCTTTAGACTTAGTGTGATGAATCAGGGTTCTCCACTAGTATAACAGAATGGGCGCGGCGCCCGTTGTAAAACGCAGGATTGATCTCGGCGCCCGGTCTAAAAATCTGCCGCCCAGTCAAAATAATTCACTTTAATAAATAACACTGAGATTTTCCAAGCACCGACAGGAGCTAGGTTTGTCTTCCGAAATGCCCGGAAATCGCATTTTAGGACTTCTAGCTTGCAGATTTTTCTGGGGGAGGCCGGATCCCCCTGAGGACGCGTGTGCGGGAGCGGCTTCCGATATCAGTAACCGTGTGAGGTCACAATCGCTCGGCCTGTTTCAAACCCTGTGGAGAATCCTGATGAATGTCAAACATTGGCACTACTGATTCTGAACCAGTTCATTCGTCATTGCAGATAATGAGTGTAAGTAGTGATGGAAAGATGCTGATCTGGAAGCTGAATCTACAGAAGAGGATGCTGACCCTGAGCGAGGGGTGAGTAAGCTGTTACAACCGTTCAGAAAACTGTTGTGTTTGTCAGAGACCATCCCCTGAGAGTTGATTTAAAATGAATTGTGACATAAGCAGGCCTCACACGGGGGCGGTTTTGAAGGTGGTTCAACACGGTTTGAAACCGTGCTGAATCGCCCAATATGACGGCGGTTTAATGTGGCGCAAGTAGGTGAAAACATGGTGTGGATAAGGTGGTGATGCGGTTGTCAGCAAGGTAGACATGTGGTACAACTATGGTCAAACGTGGTGTTAGAAGGGTCATGTACGGTGTTAACACGGTCATGTACGGTCCATAAATGCGGTCCAGGGGGATATTGAGAGGTGGCCATAAGGTTTGGGGGGGGCAACAACACGGTAGCCATTTTTTCAGTGGTTCGTGAAAATATCAAACATTTAAAAAATCTTGTGGTTTCAAAAGCGAGGTGGCGTTCAATGGCGAACACCCTCACGGTGTCTAGGCTGTGTCATTGAGGTTCAGCACTTCAGCTGCTAAAATGAGTAAAACATAAATTTCTTCTTGCAGTTTCATTCTGATGACGGAGAGTCTGCCGAGACACCTCAGATCAAAATCCGTGCGTGGAGATAAAGAAATGGGTGTAACCTGTATATCATTCAATTCAGAGGACAGTTCCACTTTTTTTGTTGGGTCGGAGAGTGGTGGAGTTTTCAAGTGCTCTTTACACAAAAGGGGGAATCCCGCGGGTCGTGAGTGTTCTTACACCATTTTCTGTCACGTCGACTTTGTTAAAGCGAATGGCTCGCGGGGTTTGTTTTGATTTTTGGTGGTACCTCCCATAGAGAGTGAACCTAGTCTCCAGGCAAAGCCGTGCTCCAGTCATAGGCAAAACCTGTGCAGATATGCGAATATGCACCTGGGGACGAGGTTCCAATAAAAATTTGTTAAAATGGTTTAATGAGAGTTTCAAATTCACTCGGTCAAAATGTACAATTTGTACTATTCACATTGATTTCGAAGCGGCAGATTTTGCAGAATACGCCTCCGAAGTTTGGCTGTCTAGTGCATTTCCCATAATACCGGTAAACTAAAATCCTTCTTTCCCCTTTTTCTCAAACGGCACTTGATTTGAGGACATGTCAACAAACAACTGTCAACAAACCCCGCGAGCCATTCACTTTAAGATTTGTATTTTGTGGAAAAAAAATGGACAGAGCCAATAATGACGTGGCTTCGGCCCTGATGAAAAAACCTTAGCCAAATACGGTATAATTCCTTGTAAATGAACAGTTCTATTCTATATCATGTACAACAGATTCACAATACAGGATATTCCTCTAAAAGAGTGCAGCACCTGACGGGACAGCGTCCAAGACGTCCCGCACGTCATTCATGATGTTTTGAGGCGAGACGAAAAAAAATCAGATTGTTTCACGATGTCATGATCGCTGAAACAACCGGATTTTTTTTCGAGTCGCGTCATGCGTTCAGAAATGATGCGCGGGACGTCATGACGCTGTCCCGTCAGGTGCTGCGCTCTTTTGGAGTGATAGAGTCTATTCACAATCTTAATCACTGAGAGTTCACAATTCACAATTTTGTACTTCAAGGTCATGTAAAGTCGTCAATTTCATTACACTCACCCGTGACCTTGACCTTTCATCCGCACCATGGACCCGTGTACGCCATCGACTGTTCACCTCATCATCGGAATCTCTTCGCGACGTGCGGGTCAGATACGTCTGCTCGCATCTACAGCATGCTTCAGGTAGGAAATAAAGTCGCAGACAAATAAACCAATATGGACTTTCTGACAGTCATTATTTCGACAGACGACATCTTCTGTCAAAGTTTTCTCACATCCCATGGTATTGATTGAAAAATATTTGAAGAAAGTTTGTTCCTGTGAACCGTCTGAAGAATGTTTATTCAAATTTTGCCAATTCTTTTCCAAGGCATTCAGAAAACTTCAGCAGAAGATACTGTCTGCCCAAACCTGGGAGCGGATATGTTACTCAACTGCCCCCAGAGTCCAGCAGACGACATCTTCCGTCAAAGTTTTCTCACATCCTATGGTATTGATTGTAAAATATTTGAAGAAAGTTTGTTCCTATCAACCATCTGAAGAATGTTTCTTCACATTTTTTCCAATTCATTTCCAAGGATTTTAGAAAACTTCAACAGAAGATATTGTCTGCTCAAACCTGGGGGCAGATGAATTCGCTTTTGTGTGCGTACCAATAATTAAGGTGCTGCTGTAGTTGAATCTACATCAAATTATCCCTTCCTTTTCAGGATAAACCAGTCCTGACAATCGAACCAGGTGCTGGGTATCTTTTCTCCACTCACTGGTCTCCTGTCCGCCCTCTAGTGCTGGCCATGGCAACCGAGGATGGACATTTAGTAATCTACGATCTGAAGACGAGCCACGTTACGCCATTATACAAGTTGGAGGCAGGTTCCAAGAGGGTGCCACTCTATACATTGCAGTTTAATGCACACCAGTAAGTCCAATGCCAAATACAGTGCACCCTCGCTCTTACGATTTTACAAACTCCTGGATAATGGCTTCGCTGGGAATGCTTACGCCGTTTACAAAGTTTTTGACATGTGTGACGCCAGAATTTTGGGCGTATTCATGAAAATAGACCTATGACATGACGCAAGGAACAATGAAGCATGCACTTTAGATATCTTCTGTGAACTTGTGCATGATTATAGACCCTAAATCCATATACCGGTACATGTACATGTAAGAACTGCACTGCTGGCCTTTTCACATTAAAAAAGCTGCAGGTCTTAGGCCAGAAAATAGGTATTTTTTACTAAATACGACGTTGTGCTGTATGCATTTCCAGGATTGTTGAGATTCAGCCACGAAGGGGGCAAAGCCATTTCAAAGAAAGTCAAGACTTAACCCCTAAAGGTTAAACTTTCTGATGTGTTTTTCTTCATTTTGTTGCAGACGACAATTGCTTGCGACGGGCGATGGCGAGGGCAACGTACAAATATGGCAGCTGAGTGATGAGCTGACATCCGAGGTTCCAAATGAAATGGAAATGCTGAATGAGATAGCCAGTTTAACAACCGAATAAAATTTTTTGCTCCGAGCGAGCATTTGATAAATTGGTCTCTGATTTTTCACCAAATGCAGGGTTCGTACTCTACCTTGAAATCCTTGAAAACCTGGAATTTTGAGGTCTCCCCTTTCCAGGTCTGGAAAACCTTGAAAAATCATGATTTACTGTACCCTAGAAGTCCTGGAAAAGTCCTTGAATTTTGCCCATGTGGCCTTCATAGAATCCAAAATTTTCTGGGGGAGGACCCCCAGAAACCCCCCATTTTCTTTTTATCAACGCTCAAACTCTGAGTCATCGGCCCTTATTCTGCCCCTTCCAAATTATAATGGCAGAGAAAACCCTACTTGCTTGTAGAATTGTCTGGGTTAGTGATGTCATGATATTTATATTAGGCCAATGATTGAGCCTGGTAAGAACTTGAATATTGGCAAAATAGTCCTGGAATTTCCGGATATTTGGCCCTGGAATTCCTTGAAAAGTCCTGGAATTTTAGGTTTGGGGGTAGTGTACGAACCCTGCAAATGTGACCACAGCACACTTGGCCATTTTCATGGCGACCACGAAAACTGCCGATATTAGCAACGAAATTGGTGACGAGTGCTGCTAGCTTTGGGATAATGTGTTGCTAATAGGTTGTAGCCAAAGGGCAGATTATAGTGTGTCTATAACATGTACAATCCGTCCAAAATAAATCATACTTGATAAAAGAAATCTAGAAGTTGCGTTAAGTTTTTAGCCCCCTTGGCCGCAAGGCCCAGCAGGGCTTATGCTGTGGTTGGAGTCATTGAGTGGTGGTCTGTCGTGCGTTAGTCTGTACGGTGGTCAGTACGTCCGTAAACTTTTGGTTTGTTAGCGCTCTAGCGCCTTTATTTTTTGACAAATCTTTTTTATCTTTGGTAGGTGTATATATATATGGGCCTAAGATCTAGATCGAGTTCGATTTTGACCACGGTTGGATTCCTATTTTGGCCTCCAGGGGGCGTTTTGTGAAAAATTTCAAAGGACTATATTTTGATAATGGTTTGAACTATCATGTTGAAACTTTGTACACGTGTACCTCTAGGTTATAGCAACCTAGACAAAATTTTCGTGAAGTCTGATTCTTGACTTTGCCACTAGGGGGCCAAAAACAAAATCACTGAAAGTACTGTTTCTCCCTACCCAAGAGATGGATCTTTGTCAAATTTTTATCATGGGTATATCTAATAGGGATACATAAGATATGTGACCGTCTAAGAGAAAACCCGGCCAAAGTCGCTGGGGAGTGACCTAGGCCTTGACCATACCTGATCTTTGTTGCACAATCGATAAGGCTTTATTTGCCACCAACAGACTGTCGTTTTTTTATTGTGATGACACTCTTACCGTAAGGCCACATAAAAAAAGAAGGCTGGTGATCGTCCCCGCCCGACCCGCGAAAATGCCCCTAACCCCCCTTTTTTTTTTGAAAAAATTTTCAATATTTTTTTTTTCAAAAATTTTTTTTTTCATCAAAAATAACTTTATTTTTCTATTTTAACCCCCAAAACAGTTCGAATTGCCCTCTTACATATATTTTGACCATTGACATCACTTGTTGTTCACAATCTGACGTCAGAGAACGATTCGTGCCAAATTCAATGGCTGCCTGAAGGTTGCCGAAAGCTTCCGAGTCGAAGACGATTGTTGTTGTTCAGTTCAGATCGCACCTGGGATACAAAGGACGCGATTTCAAGGCATTTGGTTGTTACCATTTTTTTAAAAATGTGGCCTAACCTATTAACCCTGTGGTGTTCAGCGACTTTGGCCGGGTTTTCTCATAGACGGTCACATATAGTACTCGAGTATTATTTATTTATTTATTTTATTTAAAGTGGATGCCGCGGTAAAACCATTATTATGGCTACCCACTACAGAGTACAAGAAACAAAAATTGAATATGAATTCAATATTCAATGTTGAATATGTATTCACTCGAGTATTTAATTTGACCTAGTTCACAGAGGTCAAAGTTCGCCTGAAATTACGAAATTGGCTCTCTTTGTAACGGTTTGACCTATTGCTTTGAAACTTTGCAGATATCTACATGTACCTCTAGGCTGTAACAACTCATCAGATGAATTTTTGGCAAAATCTTGATTCTTGACTTTGCCACTAGGGGGCCAAACTGCTTCAAGCCAAGCGGGCACAGTGCCGTTGGCACTATTTTTTTTCCAAAACCTCTGCATGTGTTGAAGTTGGCAGGTTCCACTGGGTCTCGAAATCTAGGAACAATATGTGACCTGTTCTAGCACAGGGTTCCTGCAGCCTGTGGAGCACCAAATTTAAGACCTTTTTAAGACTTTTTAAGACCAAGTATCAGCAAAATTTAAGACCTATTTTCTTCTAAATAAAGCCCCCAAACATCCCTGGAAGGGTTTCCGCAAGGGACGAATGACAGGGATCGACACGGCCAAGAAAGTGGGTAGGCTACTTTGGCGGGGGGTGGTGGTGGTCTGGGGGCGCCCTCCCCCAGAAAAATTTTGATTTTAAGAAGCCCGGAGATGCGATTTCCTGACATCCCCTGCCAATTTTTTATAATTAGGGGAAGCTTGGGAGATTTGGGCCACTTTTTACATTTCGGTACATTGAGCCCATTTGGAGCGTGTGACAGAATTCCTTGGGGGTGAACCTGATACTATTGGATCTAAGCTTCCTACGTGCGGCATCAAACTTTCTCTTTATGCAAGGGTATAGGAGTAGAAATCATTTTCCACAAGGGTGTCAATTCGGCCCAACTCTCCCTGAAGTGGGGAGAGTTGGGCACAGCACCAGGGAGAGTTGAGCCACAGAGGAGCTGATCGAGTTTGGCCAGATTGATTTAAGGCTCATTGTTCCATTGAATTGGGATGTATTTCCCCTCCTAAAACCAGGTAGCAGCACTGGCTCAAAAACATAGCCAACACTGGTTACCGAGAGTTGATTTCGGAAACACAAAATAATTATACACTGGGAATATAATTCAATGGACAATATACCCTATTAAGGAAACTAGAAATAAGTATAACAGCCACTTTCTCAATCAAAAAACATACAAAAAAATTAATTCCAACCTGTGAAGGTCGCAACTTTAACCCTCCCAAATCCGGGTGTCCCAACTCTCCCCCACAATCTACCATGTTTAATTTTGGCGAAGTTCTCAGGACAGGGCGTGGCCATTTACGTTTTTCTTTGGCTTACTAGGCAGAGGACTGTTTCACCTATATTCAAGTGTATCTATGATCAGTGGTCATTGGACTGTATAGGAGATATAAAAAAGAATGAACTTAGAGTGAATTTTTACTTTTTTGGCTGAAAAATGCATTTCTGGACAAAACTTTGTACAGGCACCTAACTTTTCGAAGTCCCTCATATCAATGAAACAGATAGTTCCTGCTGTTGAATATAAATGGCAGCGCGTTTCAGCAACTCCCTCCAGCTTCAAGAAATTGAGGGTGTCCCTACTCTCCCTGTGGCCCAACTCTCCCAATCTTCCCCTACATTAATCTAGAGGTTGCAAAATNTGTGTGAAATTTTAACAGTTTGACATCGACGTTCTGCATTGTTATACTACGGTACTGTACAAGTTAGTTCTGTACAAGTTAGTAAGTTCGGCTTAACAGAGTGTTTAACTGAATGTTCAGCCAACGTCTGTTTTACGTTTTATTAATGTCTTTATAATGTTCCATCAGTACGTTCGATAAACATTTCAGGAAAACGTTATCCGAACGTTGACCTAACGTTAACAACATCCCATGAACATTTCACTCCCAAATTAAACCCTGCTTCACTATACTGGCGCTTTTCCATAAACTGGCATGACGGAGACGTCATAGCTGACAAGACCGGCCCGTCACGGTGCAAATGACTGCGTGCGTAGGCCGAGGTCATGTAGGTGGCATGGGGAATGGGGTGTTTTGTGGTTTATTGTCCATTTGCTAGGCCTAAGTCGTCATTCGTAGTTTAGGCAAATGACATCTAATATATGTTGGTTTACCGTTTTAATACAGACGTCTGATCGACGTTTACCAAACGTCCAGAAAACGTCTTACAAAATTTGTCTCTTTCGTGATCCAATGAACTTTTGCCAACATACGGGACCTGTACACTCATCCTATCAAGTATCATGAATCGTGGTACCTGACCAAACGCACACCAGAATTTTTTTGCAAAAGTGAGTGTCTTTGGCCCAACGTTAAAAAAACGTTATTCGAACATTCACAAAACGTTTCCACTATTATCCATTAGTTATATGGCGCATTAGCCAGTAATCATGAAAAAGGTCACAGTGGGAAAACTGAAGACAATTTACACTGCTATATATGTGTATTTAATATATTCAGAGATAATTACACAACGTTTTATTGACGTTGATCAAACGTCTATGACGAACATCTGACGTTCGGCGAAAAATATACGTTTAATAAACGTTTTTTTAACATTCCAATGCTAGCTGGGAACTCAGAGTGAATTTTTACTTTTTTGGCTGAAAAATGCATTTCTGGACAAAACTTTGTACAGGCACGTAACTTTTCGAAGTCCCTCATATCAATGAAACAGATAGTTCCTGCTGTTGAATATAAATGGCAGCGCGTTTCAGCAACTCCCTCCAGCTTCAAGAAATTGAGGGTGTCCCTACTCTCCCTGTGGCCCAACTCTACCAAGCTTCCCCTACAACTGCCTTGATATGAAATTTAAGACCTTTTTAAGACCTTCCCACAGAAATTATCAAATTTAAGACTTTTTAAGGCCTTGAAAATGGAAGTGCCAAATTTAAGACTTTTTAAGACCTTGCAGGAACCCTGCTAGCAGAATTATGCACATGCCACAACTCCAGGAAAGGGTTAACGGCCTTACAATGCAACACCTGAAATCAACATTTCTGCAAGTTGACGATAGTAGTGGACAGCAGTATGTGTAATAGTAGTTGAGTAAACTGATGACCAGTGATGATCACTTGTGACATACGCCTGCTCTTGCCGGAGTGGGTCACATGAAAAATCAAAATTGCCCCCAGCTTTGAAAAGGGAGAGAATTTATGGTCTTGTAAAAGTAGGGAAATCCATCGAGCATTCTCCTAACACTTCCCAGAGACAAAAGCAGGGAGCAATGGTTTCAGATATTGCGTTGAAACTTCGTAGTACTTATGTACGGCTAGCAAGGAATCAAACAAAGGTTCAACTTACAAATTTAGCATTTTATTAATAACTTTATTGTATCCAAAGAAGAAAGCACAAAAATTGACACACAAGGTGGTAAATATCAAGAAGTCAACTTCCAGGACTTAGCAAATTTTGCACTTTTCTGTTGGAGAGACCAGAAAAGACTCAAATATGGACAGTATAAATATGGACAGTATACCTGTAAACAGTATTATGGACAGTATAAATATGGACAGTATCCCTCTAAACCTCAACAGATCTACATTCCGACTCTTCCATATGATAGGCAAGACCCTTCTGCATGTTTGGTGCAAATTTTGTTGAATTCAGACAAGTTGATCTTACGATACAAAAGGACTGAATTAATGAGAACCCCACGAACGATGAGAGCGCAGGGTCATCTGTGTACATTTGAATAGGCTAACGTACATTTGCACATGGAACACTATACAAGGTGTCCCAGAAAAAACGCAACAATTAGGAAATTCGTGATTGTGGGGAAACCAAATATCACAGCTAAAAATTGGGTTTGCGAGATGCGCTGGAGCATAAGCTGCATTTTCATACCAATTTCATGTTGGTACAGTTCCGCATGGCTGCACAATCACTGTTTGACTGAGGTGAGGTAAAATGACATTTGCTGCATGTTTCAATCCATGAATAATGAACAACACAACAGCTTGATTTCAGACGTGTTTAATAACAAAAACATAAGAATAGCACTCATGTATGCTTAAAGAAACACAGATACTTTCTCTTAAAAAATAGTGCCAATGGCACTGTGCCCGCTTGGCTTTTTAGCACAGTGGTGGAAAGAATAAGCCATATCAGAATCCCATACAAGCCATATTTGACCAAAGCGTACATAGCAGATTTTGTGAGTTTGGCTTAGGCCTCCTGGTGGCAAAGTCAAGAATTAGATTTCACCAAAATTTCGCCAGGAAGTCACTACAACCTAGAGGTAAATACATACAAAGATTCAATACAATAGCTCACACGATTATCAAAATATAGCCCTTTTAGTTTTTCACAAAACACCCCGTACCTACCAAGATAGGAACCGCATCGCACCCAAAATCGAACTTGACCTAGATTTTTTGGTCATACACACCCATATGCAATATGAAAATAGTGCCAATGGCACTGTGCCCGCTTGGCTTGAAGCACAGTGGTGGGAATCATCAGCAACACCATAAAAGCCATTTAGGTACAAACATGCCAAATTGCCATATTTATCTCTTGACTAAGAACATGCAAACCATTAGAAAAAGAGCCAATTTCGTAATTTCAGGCGAACTTTGACCTCTGTGACCTTGAAAAGTAGGTCAAATTAAAAAATCGGGTACTATATCTTATGTATCCTTATTAGATGTACCCAGGGAAAAAATTTGACAAAAATCCATCTCTTGGTTATGGAGAAATAGCACTTTCAGCGATTTTGGTTTTGGCCCCCTAGTGGCAAAGTCAAGAATCAGATTTCACCAAAAGTTTGTAAGTTGCTATAACCTAGAGGTACATGTGTACAAAGTTTCAACATGATAGTTCAAACCATTATCAAAATATAGCCCTTTGAAATTTTTCACAAAACGCCCCCTGGAGGCCAAAATAGGAATCCAATCGTGCTCGAAATCGAACTCGACCTAGATCATAGGCCCATATATAGACCCACCAAAGACCAAAAAGATTCGTCAAAAAATAAGGGACCTTCTCAAAATAAATTTGAAGCCTAAAAGATGAAATTTTTTCATCTAGGGGGGAGGGGGTTTTCATTTTATGGCCAAAATTTCGTTTCTTGATACCTTTCTGGCTTCACCATTCCAAGGTACCATACATTGAATTTTGCTTCATTTTTTCTCTTTTCATCCACAGAAACACACAAAGTGATGCTTTAAACCTTGTAGGAAGGGAAGTTTCTAGCAACATAGAGGCATATTTTGGCCTGCCCAGTGTTGAAGCCAGACTTCTTCACTTTTTCATCTTTTGAGGGGGGGTAGGGGGTTCACAGAGAGATGAAAAAATTTCATCTTTTAGGCTTCAACTTTATTTTGAGAAGGTCCCTTAACCGTACATCACCATAGAAGCAGGCTTACATGTAACATGCATAGGGCGTCTCCTTTGACATGTTTGACAACGTATAATGAAGAAAGCCAATGAATTGCTTAACAACGTTTTCTCTCTTATTGGAGAGTTTAAGAAATCGCTCAGTTGAC
>NMRB01001726.1:87491-109123 GCA_002633025.1 Notospermus geniculatus | reverse complement strand
GCATGCACATCAAAATACGACAGGGGCTACATGCGACAAGACACGATTTTTGCCGCGATGCATCACACTTTTCTTTCTTAATTATTATTATTGCTAAAATTTAATTTAGTAGTGTCATCATGAGGCCTGCGTAGACCTATATGTGCGTTTTGAAGCTTCCTTAGCAACCATCGAGTCATCGAGTGGTCGCGTCGCGTCGAGTCGATTCGATTACCACAAGCCGAAGCGGCCCCATCGCCAGAACCGCCCCAGTCCGGCCCCAACTGTACATGTGATGTACACCCGGAACCAGCCCAAGACGGCCCCAACGACAGAACCGCCTCACGAATATGACCCATGGTGTACAGGTGATACAATTGTAGCATCAGAAATTAAGAATCTTTACACATGGCACATCTACACTTTTCTCCCTCCCAAGTCTTTATTAATTTCTTGAAGAGGGAATAATTTTTCGCCTCCCTGATCTCGTTGGGTAGATTGTTCCAAATGTTGGTTCCATGGTAACTGAAACTGTTCTTTCCATATTTGATACTTTCAAAAGTGGGGAGTTTTGCGTGTTGCACCTTGCACCTTGCACCCCTCTGGTTATAAGTGGGCCATTCCAATCATCTATTAAGTAGGACAGATTAAGCAATCATGTCCATCAAGGCAAGGGGAATGCATAATGGTTGCGGCCCAACGTTATTATTTATCGGATTTGAAAATTTAAAAGTGTTTTTGATATTAAAGTTTGCATAACTTTGTAACCCATGTAACGTTCAGGCACGGATCCAGCGTTGACAGAAAGGGGGGGCGTAGCTTGATTGAGGTGGCGGACAACGAACGCAGGAAGCCCAAACGGGGGGTCTGGGGGTCCTCCCCCAGAAAAATTTGGCAATTTAAGTGCTTTTAGATGCATTTTCCTGGCATCTGAGAGCAAAATACTCGAATTTTTTATGTGATTGAATTTTTCTTGCTAAAAAAAATCATTGCTCTGCCGAAAATAGGGGGGGGGCGTACGTCCCTTCCGCCCCCCTCTGGATCCGTGCCTGACGTTGGCGCATCATTCCTTGACTTGGCCCATTTTCCCGCGTGACGTACATGTATTGTACGGTAAGCTGCGTGGCCAGTGCAGAAACACGACTCGCAGATGGTATATACTATATTCTCGCATAGTCGTAAAACCGTAAAACTGGAGTGTAATATTGATGGCGACAAAGTTTACTTATTTCGGAATCCACAAACTATCTCGAAATGGTGGTAGCAAAGCATGGGCGGATTGTTGGCCAAGGATGGGCGTACCGGTACCTGGATCAGCGGAGATCGTGCGTCTCAGAATATACGATAGGGCCTACATACATGCGATAAGACAACAAATTTATCCCAATTTCACACGATGACAATTTTTCTTTCTTCTATTACCAGTATCATTATCCCTTATTTTATTTACTAGTGTAAACACTAGGCCTACTTGGCCGATTTACGCGTTTTGAAGCTTCCCTAGCAACCATCGAGTCATCGAGTGGTCGCGTCGCGTCGAGTCGATTACCACAAGCCGCGTACCGGTACCAAAAATTGCGGGTAAAGGGTTTTTTCGAGCCGCATCGGCAGGTCCCGCGCGGGGCCGAATAAGCCCCCCTATTTCACCCATAACCCCGCAGAAAGCCCACGGGAATACATAAAAGGTCTCCCCCTGCCTTAAGCCCTCCCCTGCCTAGTGTGGTCCATGTGTCCTGCAAAAAGCCCTTTGAAACGTCTTTCAAATTACCCAGTCATTAGGGGTGGGGAATGCAGAGTACCCAGCTTTCGGGGGTGGGGATTGAAAAGTACCCAGCCAAAAGGGGTGGGGATTCAAAATCGCTGTTACCAGCTGAAAGGGGCTTATGAAAAAAGTGGAGTACACTGATGTGCAACACACTTTATGGGGAGTGACCCCCCCCCCGGGCCTCGATTAAGTCCCTGTGAGTGGTGAGTGCGAAAAAGCACGGTATTTTTTTAGCTCACCTGTGAGCTTTTGTCGTCATGCGGTGTCCGTCGTCGTCGTCCGTTAGCAGGGCACATTTCGTAACTGCTGGGCCTATTGATCTGAAACTTGGTACATATGTACCCCTAGGTCAGATGACCTATGGTAGGGCCTACCAAATTTCAGTCTGATTCGATTCTTGGCTTGGCCACCAGATAGATGCCATGGACAACCAAAACAGACAGTGTACCGGTACCGTACCTGATTTACTGGTGGTCTGGCATGATTTACGAACAACAGGTTTTCCTCATTATAGGCCTAATATGCATTTTTAGGACCACAACGGGGTATACCTACATGTAGGCCTTTGAAAGAACGAAACTATGGGGTCTGGTGGTATTGTTCAGTGATCCAAAAACTTCCATGAACAGGGCTATGGACCCTGTTCTTAACGGTTTTGGCGTGCAACAATGGTAACCTCTTTTCAATAACTTTGAGTGATAATGTTTCAAGTGTGATTTGATTCTCATTGTCCTCGTGTAACACCTTGAAAAATTATTGAAACAGACATTCCTTATTTCATGAGCCTTATCATTGAACCACTGTGCACAACAACACTAAAAGGTGTGCTCATTTTCTGATATGCCTTGTTTCACTTGTTATTGTCAACTGTTCATTCCTAGGCCTACTCTCCTTTTGTGGGCCCCACTGATCTGGACTTAGAAAATTCTAGCAACCACCAGTAATCAGGTACTCACTAACAGGTGTTTTTATTTGACCTACTTTTCAAGGTCACAGAGGTCAAAGTTGTATAAAAGTGACAAACCTGTCACAGTTTGCCATTATTTCACTGAGCGACTTCATATCTTGCACAAACATGTATTAGAGGGGTACCGGTAGGCCTACCTTCAAAAATACCCAGTTTCGGCGCGATCGGACATCCAATATGGCCACCAGGTGGCATAACCTGAAAATCATCTGAGTGCTATTAGTTAGGGACGGCTTGACCCGGAGTGCTCGAACTTGATATGTATCTCCCTCTAGATGACCTTTAGGCGCACGTCAAATTTCAGCCTGATTTGACTTCCAATATGGCCACCAGGTGGCATTTCATTATTACTTGTTTGGCGGATCTCCGCCGAAAACCTGGATATCTGAAATAAAAGTGACGACGTTTGACTCTGCACATGTGCAGATTCGGAGCGTGATCTATCTGATCCCAACATTGTACACGTTGCGATATACTTTCATGTCTGTGATGTTTCCAGCCATGTTGCCTCATCCACAGACAGAATTGTTTCCTAACTTGGCCACTAGGGGCCCAACCCTAATATTACAATAAGAAATACCGGTAAGTCAAAAATTTCCTAAATGTTCAATTTATTTATTCAATAGGGAGGTTTCGCAAGCGCCCGGTTAGGCCCTACGACGACATTTATCTATTGTATGGGTAGATAAACGTCGTCGTATGGCCTAACCGGGCGCTTGCGAAACCTCCCTATTATGAAAATATCTACATCTATTGAGGGTAATCTCGACAGACTTACAATACATGTACCCTACATCAAAATGGCGGTTGTAAGGTCACAGATGTCTGGCATTCCCGGGTTTTAGCTTCTCCTGTTGGTGATGGTCGGCATTGCTGACCACACAGCAGGCTGTTGATATCTTCGAATTGAAGTCCTGACACTGACGCTTTTGATATGATAATGTGTCGGATAATTTGCAGTAAACATGCAGAAGGGTCTTGCCTATCATATGGAAGAGTCAGAATGCAAATCTGTTGAGGTTTAAAGGGATACTGTCCACATTCATAAAATGCTAAATTTGTAAGTTGGACCTTTATGGATGATTCCTTTATGGTAATACGCTATGAAGCGCTATATAAGAACTTGCCATTATTATTATTATTATTAAGAAATACCGGTAAGTCAAAAATTTCCTAAATGTTCAATTTATTTATTCAATAGGGATTCGTATGGCCTAACCGGGCGCTTGCGAAACCTCCCTATTATGAAAATATCTACATCTATTGAGGGTAATCTCGACAGACTTACAATACATGTACCCTACATCAAAATGGCGGTTGTAAGGTCACAGATGTCTGGCATTCCCGGGTTCCAGCTTCTCCTGTTGGTGATGGTCGGCATTGCTGACCACACAGCAGGCTGTTGATATCTTCGAATTGAAGTCCTGACACTGACGCTTTTGATATGATAATGTGTCGGAGCAGCTAGATCCCAGTGGCAAAGCCAGGTCTCTGACCTTACAACTGCCATTTTGGTGTACATGTATTTACCGTACTAGCTGTACTTCTACCTATCCCAAACCCACCAAAACCCCAGTTTCTTGCACGTACGGTACACCTATTTTTTGCCGTGTCTAATAGACCCGTGTTTGAAAACAAAACCTCGTGTTTATTAGATCCGCCGAGGCTAATTCAGACATGTGTGTCACCTGGGCTTTTAGACTGGCGTAAGCGCAATAAACTCAGCAACTATGAGGCCTACTAGTTAGGCCATTCCAATTTGATTGTTAGTTTAACGGATCTTTTTCATCAAAAGTGGCATGCTGCTGGCGAAAAAAAAAATAAAATGAAGGAGTTGAACTGATAAACTTCACTGTGATGCACACATCCGCATTGTTTGAATGACAATATTACCCGTGTCTTCATCAGCCATTGATCTATGGGGTTACCACCAGTTCACATTATGGGATCCCAGATTACCGGGCGCTGTGAGGCATGTGTTCCACCCAGCGTTTGTGACTTGAGAGACACTTGCGCATGTTTTCCAAGCAAAAAAATGGTGTTTTTATTTTTATTTTTTCACTGAGGGTGATTGAGTGGTGCGGGCACAAAAAAAGTATTTTTTAAACTGAAAACTGTGAATTGGAGATGCGGGTGAAATAAAAAATTTTTATTTCATTTTGGCAATTTGGGGTAGAGGGAAATCTGTTAAACTAACAATCAAATTGGTATGGCCTTATCAAACCCGGCGACAGATGGCACGGTAAGTGTGTTGCGTATTGCGCATGTGCTATAAACCAAAAATAGTGCCAATGGCACTGTGCCCGCTTGGCTTGAAGCATGGTGATGGCCAAAGGACAAATAACGCTTTATGTTTTTTTGGTTTTGGCGCCCCTAGTGGCAAAGTCAAGAATTAGATTTTACCGAACATTCATCCGAGTTGTTACACTACAGCCTAGAGGTAGATATGTGCAAAGTTTCAAAGCAATAGGGGAAAACCATTACAAAAAGAGCCGATTTCGTAATTTCAGGTGAACTTTGACCTCTGTGAACTTGAAAAGTAGGTCAAATTAAAAACACGAGTGCAATATCGTATGTATCCTTATTAGATATACCCATGAAAAAAAATTGACAAAAATCCATCTCTCGGTTAGGGAGAAATAGCACTTTACATGATTTTGGTTTTGGCCCCCTAGTGGCTAAGTAAAGAATCAGATTTCACCCAAGTTTTGTCTGTAAGTTGCTATAACCTAGAGGTACATGTGTACAAAGTTTCAACACAACAGTTCAAACCATTATCAAAATATAGCCCTTTGAAATTTTTCACAAAACGCCCCCTGGAGGCCAAAATAGGAATCCAACCATGCTCAAAATCGAACTCGACCTAGATCTTAGGCCCATATATACACCCACCAAAGATCAAAAAGATTTGTCAAAAAATTAAGGCGCTAGAGGGCTAACAATCCAAAAGTTTACGTACGTACGTACATACTTATGTACGTACGTACGGATTGACGCACGACAGACCACCACTCAATGACCCCAACCACAGCTTAAGCTGGGCCTTGTGGCCAAGTGGGCTAAAAACTCTGCAAAATTTGAGCCGCAAGCACAACCTCCCTTGCCGTGTTTAGTAACTAATGAAGTGTACCGGTACTGAAAATAAATGTAAGCGCGTGGTGTTTTTTTCAAGCCTGGGAAGACCCGGGTCTAAAAAACCTACCAATTTGGGATAGGTGGAACTAAGGCTACTACGTATAATAGAACTATCTCCATGACGTATTGGTATAACCAACACTGATTTTGTTTTGTTTTAATTTTGTTTCAGGCAGAAACGTCCAGAACCAATAATCTCTAAAGTAAATATATATTTCTGATGAAAAATCTGTTTTTCTGGAATATTTTGCCCATCAAACAACTTTCTGTAATCACCTCACTTCAAAACAACCTAAATTCTTCAATACCCATTATTCCAACGGCAAAAAACTGGGAGGCACATACTGTAAACCGTGAAATTTTCGCGTGCGTTTTATTTTCGCGATTTTCGCGTTCAAGGGTCAAAACGCGAACATAAATCGCGCGAAAATTACTCTTCTAATTATTCTTTTGAAGCTGAAGGGTTCCAATCGCGAATATTTATTCCTCGCGAATTCGTAGATCACCAAAATCGCGAACATTTAGCGTCGCGAAAATATCACGGTTTACAGTAGCATGCATTGCTTCATCTTTTGGCAGGCAGTATGCAGAGATATTGGGTGATATTCATAAAACTAGCAAATGCTTTTACTTCAAGTTTTGTGGTACATTTACATATTGGACTTCGCTGTGTAAATCTTAAGTAAAAGCATTTGCTTACTTTTATGAATACCAGCCATTGCTCCATCTTTTGCCAGCAATATGCCGAGAGGCAATACGCTGAGATATTGCCTGACATGCCTGATGTGAGGCAATCCAAAAACATTTTAGGCACCCAGAGCACTGTGATTTCGTCCTTCCCACTTTGACTAGTACTAGAACATAAGCACCATAATTCATACATGTACAAAACATTTGACAAATCCCTTTCCTGTCCCAAAGATATCTATACACCCTCCCAGCAAAGATGGCGGTCTAACAGTTCTCACCATATGACGTCAGAAACTTAATACCATTCAATGGCCACTAGCATGCTGAGCTGGTCAAGTGGGCCAGCAGCATGAAAGTTTTAGGTAAAATTATTATCTGAGAGGATGCGTTCAATAGTGTTATATCATGCTTGGACAGTGAATGGCCACGATGTCATTTGGGAGAACTAGTAGGCCACCATCTTTGTTGGAAAGGTCTTTAGGCCCCGATTACATAGAAGTACATGCATACAGTATACGAAAACGCCTGTTAAGAAAGGCTTCACAGGGATTCGCGACCGTGAAGCCATTGTTAACCGGCGTTTTCGTATACCGTATACTTCTATGTAATCAGGGCCTTACTATTTATTGAGGCAAAAATATCTCTGAAAGCACTTGGGACCATTAATATGGAGATGACCTGCCTGTGTGACCAACGAACAGATCTACGTTGTACATAAACCACTAACATTCAGACAGGGACACCTCCTCTACATCAACATGAACCCACATAAGAATGTAGTACAAGAAATTTGTATTTGTATACATGTACACAACTGTACAATTTACATGTACATAACATTTTTATAGTACACTCTGAATCGTACAAGCCTATAGTACACTCTGACTCGTACAAGCCTAAATCTCTTAAAATATATTTTATGAAGACCGTGAGATCTGAATCTAGGATTGCACAAGTTCTAGAGTATGACCTCAGTTAATACTGAAGAATGATTCCCAGATTTGCAGAATGACCTCTGTTAAGCGGGCAGCCTACCTGGAAAGGTGAGGGTGACATCACAAGCAATCTGGGGCCATATTTATAAAGCCTTCGCAACTTTGCGTTCACGCAAATCTATTGTTTGGCGGCACATGCCCTATTGTTCACTGACTGCTTTACAATAGATTTGCGTGAACGCAAAGTTGCGAAGGCTTCATAAATATGGCCCCTGGTCGCCATTGATCTCACCAGCCACCAAAACAAGGCGATTTCAGCTTGACATTGGGCAATTATTGCTGGTGAGAAGATTCCACGCATCACTGTCCAGCGCACACCTGACGTCGACAGCCAGTTTCGGTCGCTAGCAATCAGATCACTTGTGATATAGCCCTAATATCGCCAGGGCCCAGTTTCACAAAGAATCTTAAGTCTAAGAAAAAACTTAAAGGAGTTAGACGCCGAAGTTGTAAACAAGCTGGTTTGTTTACAAACATGGTCGGCAAACTAGTTTTATTCCTTCGTGCAGGTGGCAGCACCAGTTGCGCCCCGTGATCGTTAGACTGGTTCCCAGTCCGATGCAACTTACTCACGATATTCACGTCAGTACATATCACCGACAATAGGTGGCAGCACCGCAGGCGTTGCGTGGATAGAGAACCAGTGAGTGAGTGTTTACAACTTGGACGTCCAGCTCCTTTAAGTCTGAAATGAAGTCATCTCATTTGCTGAAACCCTGGTCACATGATGACTTCAGTCAAACTTTAGACTTAAGTTTCTTTGTGAAACTGGGCCCTGGTGTGTGTCTATTTCAATTTGTGTGGCGGTCTAGGAAAACCCATCGGAAGTCGATTGCCCGTCAGATTGCCTATGCATTGATCTGCTACTGTTTACCTGTTACCTAGTACACTTCAGCTATTGAAATGTGCGGGTTCACAAAGGCCATTAACACTTCCCTCAAACGTGACATCCGACGGGTTTTCCTAGACTGCCTCACATTTATATACTGCAGACTGAATCTGAGGTCAACAGTACAACTTCTGTTTATTCTTAAGGCCAAATCCCAGTTTTACTGGCTGAGTCCCAGTCCCAGTTCTGAGTATGATACTGCACACCGACTATGGGTTTTAGAGTATGACATCTGTTAACACTGCAGACTGAGTCCCAGTTCTACAGTACATGTACATGTACAACGTCTGATTCTGTAGAACTCCAACAATTGACCACAAAGTGCTCAATGTCGCAGAAGTGTCGATACAATAACATTGCCGTCCATTCCGCCAGTTACACAAGTCCGACAATCGATAGCTGTTGACCAATCACACGTCACGACTGGAGCCTTGTGACCACCAAGTAACATCATTTTTTGAGCACCAAGTTTCCTGTCGAGCTGGAAAAGGAAAAGAAAATCTGAGTTGAGAGGTACAGTCATGGACATTAGTTAATCTACACCTGAAACTTTGAATATTTCAAATACTACTGGGCCAATTTTGACACGGTTTGTTCCACATGAAAATACATGTATATCTTGTTGGTCAAATATCTGCATCAAAATTTTGGAAATTTCAAAATATCGCCAGAGAACACTGAGGCCAATTTCTTCCTAATAATACTCGACAAAGGATAAAAATTTTACCGTATACATCTGTCCGCCATTATGAGCACAAGTTAGAACGTGTTGTCCTTCAGCATCGAATGCAAATAATTTCCCCTTCGGCGACTGCATCTGTTTATATCCCTCCGGTTTCTGCATGATAAACGGCCCGGCGGCCCCGCCGTGTATCACCCAATCGGCAATCTTGTTCCCAGCTTTATAGATGCTCCACTCAACAAACTGAAAAAGTAGTGTAAATGAGAGTGAGATATTAGGGACAGGGTTCGTACACTACCCCCAGACCTAAAATTCCAGGACTTTTCAAGGAATTCCAGGGCCAAATGCAAATATCTTAAAATTCCAGGACTATTTTGCCAATATTCAAGTTCCTACCAGGCGCAATCATTTGCCTAATATCATGACATCACTAAACCCAGGCAATTCAAAAAGCAAGGAGGGTTTTCTCTCTGCCATTATATATTATTGAAGGGCCAGAATAAGGGTTAATGACTTTACGAGTTCGAGCGTGGATAAAAAGAAAATTGGGGGGCCCCCAGAAAATTTTGGGTTCTAGACCCCGATGTGAAGGCCACGTGTGCAGAATTCAAGGACTTTTCCAGGACTTCTGGAGTAAATTGTGATTTTTCAAGGTTTTCCAGACCTGGAAAGGGGAGACCTCAAAATTCCAGGTTTTCAAGGATTTCAAGGTAGAGTACGAACCCTGTAGGGAGTTTTTGCAACGGCCCGATTAGGCCTACACTCGGCCCCAGTGTGTATCCGACGTCCCGGTCTCCTACACACTGGCACTTTTAGGGCTCAAAAGCCGTGAACACCACTAGATGGCACTCACTGGGCTCCAGCCAATCACCACGCTTTCTCACTCATAATTCCCGCGGAAATTACTCCCAGGAAAAACCCAACCTCGTCCCCAAGACAGCCGTGAACCACTCGCCATATTATCAACCTGGAAACGAGGTTATGAAAACCGAAGGACCCGTGCTGCCATCATGCGGTCGTCATGACTGTTAATCTCTAAAAGAGCCAGACGCGGAGTGTGATTTACCTTAGGGGTGAGCCCGTAGCGTCTGGCCAAGCGAGACTAGGTTAGGCCTTTTATGAGAATGTTTTGCAAGGGTTTTCTTCCATTGTTAAAGCCTGCAGTCATCAGGAAATGTTGTGGTAGGTCTAACCAGGCCCACTTGTCCCCAGTTCAGGAGTTATTGCACTTTTTGTGTTTTTGGTTTTGGCCACCTGGGGGCCAAGCCAAGAATCGAATCGGACCGAAACTTGGTGTCATAGGTCATCTGACCTAGGGGTATATATGTACCAAGTTTCAGATCAATAGCCCCAGCGGTTACGAAACGTGCTCTGCTAACGGACGACGACGACGGATGCTGCACCACGGCAAAAGCTCACGGGTGAGCTAAAAACAATACCTTTCCATCTCCTCCCATGCTGTAACAACTTGTTTCATCCGTGCTGAACAGGACTGAGTACACCTCCCCAACGTGGGCCACCCAGGTCGAGATACACTCTGACTTCTGCATGTCTGAAAATAGGTTGGATGACGGGATAAAATGAGTGATCTTTACAATGGAGCCTTAATACCAAGTGGTTATCATGTCTGCTATAGCTAGCAGCAGGTCCTGGGTTTGAATTCTGGACCATATGGCAGTCGTCCAATGCATAAAGGCAGTAACTCCCATTTTGGCACAGAGACACCTTTTGGCCATTTTGGAATCAGCTCTTGAAGTTTCACCTTCCTGATGTACCATTTAACTCCAATTCCCAGTATTTAAAGAATTAGACCCCAACCCAAAAACAATGCAAAAAGGCAGTATCTCCAAAAAGTACTGGGAAAATGCATTGGAAGTTACTGCCTTTTTGCATTGTATTTGGCTCTGGATTTCCTGACATTTTCTATATCAATTTTTCTCAAAACTATGAAAAATGAAGTTACTGCCTTTTTATGCATTCGACGGCTGATGGGATTAATCACCCAAACCCCGGCTCTTCAGTCCGTTGCATGGGACACTAAGCCGTGGTGCCTTGTATGTTGTGCCTTTGCAATAGCAAGTAAAAGACGCCATCCAAGTGAGGAAGATTTGAAGAGCCCTGATAGCCGAGTGGTTATCATGTCCATTTAGCTAGCAGCTGGTACCGGGTTGGAATTCTGGGCCACATAGGATTAATCATCCCTGGCTCTACATGTCCGTCGCATGGGACAGTAAGCCGTAGTACTTTGTACCTTGTGCCTTTGCAAGGGCAAGTAAAAGACCCTATCCAAGTGACAAATAACTTGAGACGGCTTCTTTCATACTTACCAGGGCCGATAATGTATGGCTTTGGCCCTGATGGAAAATCTATACCCAAGTTACCACAAAGCTCTCGCTTTGGCCACTTTCTAAACAGGCATGACAGGGCCCAAAATTCACTGCAGGCATCGTGGCAATTGCCGCAGAATTCGGTGATTTTGCCGCCATTTATTCCTATTGTCTGTGGCCATGGATTACCGCTGTGGGTGAGAAAGTTATTATCGTGCCATCTCTACTACGCAGATCGAACTAAACACAGCTCTTTATCATAATACATGTTGTGGCCGTTACAAGCCCTAATCGTCGCGCCACCTCTACTACGCAGATCAAACTAAAGTCCTAACGATGTTGACTACCTAATAGTCACGCCATCTCTAGTCTGTAGATCGAACTAAACGATGGAAATGGCCTCAGAGGGCCTGGAAATGGCCACAGAAGAGCCCAATCTTCTGTGGCTGTTTTCTGAAAAATGGCCACCAAATGACTTTGAGGAATTTTGAGCCCTGCTAAAAAAGTCGAACATAGAAATGATATTTACCGAACAAGCGAATCATCCCGTCAACCCCACCAGCAATCAGCAGGTGACCGTTATGATTATACGACATGCAGTTAATGGCAGTCGGATTCGGCGCTAACGGAAGCTCGCGGTCCATCTTCATCGTCTTCAGGTCCCAGAGTGACATCTTACCAACCCGCGGCCCAGTCTCCACGCCGTTGTTCCCAGTACGCCCATGTCCGGAGGCTGCACACATGAACTGAGTACCTGATGGACTGTAGGCGAGGGAAGATATCTTTGGATAGGCCAAATCTGTTGCGACCTCGATTAAATTTTTCTTCTCTTTTATATCAAATAACCTGAGTTTGCTTGTCTTGTTCCCAAGTAATAACTGAAAATAAATGGGTTAAATTGATTAGTTTAAACTAGGTCATCGTCATGGAGATTTCTCAGTAACTCGCATGTGAGCAGTAGCCGTTTTGACTAAAACTCCCTACGCAGTTGTGTACCGCGCCCCCTTCTGTTTACCCGCTCTCCACAACTGCTTCACTTCGTAAAATTTGCCGTGTTTGGTCAACAGATGGCGCTGAGAGAGTCGACCAATGAGAGCACCGAGCAACCGGTAACCAAGCTGGCCTGAGACACTTTTTCATTGGCCGAACAGTTCATAGCCATGGTAGCACAAGAACATCCGTTGCCAACGGGCCAAAGAGTTCTGAAAGCAGCGTGCTGATAGGCTGTAAAACTCGCGCCAGGCCCTGACGCCATCTGCTGACCAAACGTGGCGAATTTTATGAAGTTAAGCAGTTGTGGAGAGCGAGTAAACCGAAGGGGGCGCGGTACACAACTGTGTAGGGAGTTTAGTTTTGACCTACCAACACGGAAGTTAAGTTTTTAATGGCTTTCAATGAAGGACTGCCGCTGGGTTGCACAATTTTGCTATTTTTTGTTGGTTTTTTGCCGAGCTTTGTGTTTATACGCGAGTCCTCAATATAATCATGAGGCACCCCCTGCAGTATATCACATCATTAACAACATGAAAATCAGGTGTGATATTCCGAAAAACTTACCAGTTAGGCCACCGAATGGACAAAAATGTCATTTTCACATGTTAAAGGTGATAACAAAAGATTTCTACCATTGAAAAAGTGCATTAAATTTCTATGTTCTGTGAAATTGTCCGTTCAGGGTCTCTGCCAGAAATTTTTTTGAGGGCACTAATTTCTTCAAAATCAACAAAAACCCCATGAAATTAAGAAAATGTCCCCTTTCTGATTCTTTGAGGGAACAAGCGTAGTGCCCTTAGTAGGCCTAGGCCTACCCTCTGGCAGAAACACCGGCATGGAGAAAACGTGGAATTCCACGGAATTCCGCTAGACATAATTTGGTGGTCTGCAGTTTATACAGTAATATTAACTGGTGTGAAACTTGTCACGTGGATCATCCCCTCCCGTCCCCTCCCCTTATCTCTTATCATATTGGCACTAGCCTAGATACGAGGTAGCAAGGTGGTTCGGCTGCAGAAACAATGCCGCTGTGGCCGCATTCCAACTGCTTTGCTTGGCCTTGTTATTTCATTATTATTATACCCTACATGTGTTAAGGCCAGTGTATAGTTTATGCCATTGTTAAAAGCTATAATTACAGTTACAGATTCTTGGCGGATTTCCATGGAATTCCGCGTTTTCTCCATGCCACAGAAACACTGTCCTTTTGTTGCTCTCCGACACAAAAATTGCGCCAGTGGGTATAGGCAAAAATTCATAGGAATATGAATTTTTGGTATAGGCCTTTAGACTCTCTCTACTTACAAAGCGATCCACTTTACTGGCCCATTCAAAACACATCAGGGGAGACTTGGACATGATCGTCGCTATGGTAGCCGGGGAGGGATCCAGGGACCAAATTCTGCAAAAGGGAGAACCGGGCACATTTTGAACCATGTTGAACCACCTTCAAAAGCGTCCCTGTGTGAGGCCTTAAAGCTCAACAAATACAAGACCCATAAGCCCCGTTTACACTGAGCTAAAATAACCGTGCTCGGACCGGTCAGAGCACGGATCGTCAAAAAATGGCAAGCGTAAACGGGACAAGCGTGCCAGGAACGGTTCCAAAGCGAACCGTGCCGAGACCACCAGTTGGAGGTGATCTCGGACCAGTCCGAGCACGGATCGGTTCGATAACACTGTGTGTAAATGGTAACCGATCTCGGCACGGTTGCTAACTTGAGTTCTGCACATGCCCAAATTATGAATTACGTCAGTAGCGGGAATTTTTGAGTGATTTTCCATGGAGGCATCCATTTTGTTGTTGTCGTCGTTTGATTTTTCGTTTGATTTTCATACCTCCGATCGACTGAACTGACTGGAGAACTCATGGTACAGTGCCAGCTCATGAACTTGGCACGGTTCCATTGTGCAGATCGCCAGATGACGAACTGGGCTGGGACCGGAGGTCCGAGCACGGATTGCTTTTTCCGTCACCAGTGTAAACAAGGCTATAAATACAAAACAAGAAAGACTTACTTGACCACACCATCTGAATCCAAACTGGCTATGACTTTCCCTGACTCACTAAACCGACAGTGGGATATTGAGGAATGGTGTTCACTATATTGTTCCTGAAATCAGAGGTGAATTCACTGACCACAGTCTTCATGCCACTGCCTACACTCCTCTCGCAGTGTTTTTTTTCGCTCCGTACCTACGCTTCACAAACCACTGTTTCGAATGGCCGGTATTCTGCCGATTTACCGCCAGATGGCACCACTACTGTTCCCGCTGCCGAGCTGGAGAAAGTGTTTTAGGATTTTGCTCAGTTGCAGCCTGATGGCGGGCGCTGATTGGTTGGACAGTAGTGGTGCCATCTGGCGGTAAATCGGCAGAATACCGGCCATTCGAAGCAGTGGTTTGTGAAGCGTAGGTACGGAGCGAAACAAAACACTGCGAGAGGAGTGTAGCCACTGCCTATCGTCATACAAGACTTTGCACAGGGTTTTGCCCAGGACTGAACGAGGTCCAGTTGGGACGGGGGTCTGTGGGCCCTCCCCCAGAAAAATTTGAAACCTAGACTTGCTAAAATGCGATTTCCTGGCACCTGAGAGTCGAAATAATGAGCTCATTTGGCGTCAAAATGACCCCGATCCACTCTATTGCAACTCAGGCAGCCCGCCGTTGTCGTGTTTCATGACTGTGTCAGGAAGCCCCGCCAGGAAGCACATTTGGTGAATGGGAACAGAAAGGAAATTCGGAAATGTGCATGGCGGGCATCTCTCTTGGCACACTTCTTTTATTCTGATTGTCGGAAAATACGCTTTTTAGGCCGAATGCCAGTCAGCATTTCTGCGTCCTGGACGGGGCTGTCCGGCGCCGACCAGCAGCGGCAGAACCCCACAGACGTGATAACCAGTTGGCTATTTGCCCCCACGAGTCATGTGATTTCTTCCAGCAGTTGTTCAGCTGAGCGAGAAACTAACCTGGCCCAAAAGAAGAAATGGTTGTTCAGTTGTCTCCGGTGGTTCTGGCAAGTTTTCTGTCGGTAATCTCATCTTTTTCGGTTCGAATGATGTTGGTACTTGGGACGAGGTTATTGGCTCACTCAACTGTCTGTTGACGGGTTGCGCCTCCTTTCTGATGAGTTCGCTCCGTCGTTTTGTCGTGTCGGAGCCGTCGGCCTACAACAGAATATGTACTTTATTCAGAGAACCAAACAACATCATCATGTATCAACTCAGAGTCCAGCAGACGGCATCTTCTGTCAACGTTTTCTCACATCCTATGGTATTGACTGAAAAATATTTGAAGAAATACTGTTCCTGTGAACCATCTGAAGAATGTTTCTTCAAATGTATTCCAATTAATTCCCAAGGATTTTAGAAAACTTCAACAAAAGATACCGTCTGTTCAAACCAGGGGCCAGATGTGTTACTTAACTGTCCTTGAGGTCAGCAGACGGCATCTTCTGTCAAAGTTTTCTCGCATCCTATGGTACTGGTTGAAAATTATTTGAAGAACGTTTGCTCCTGTGAACCATTTGAAGAGTTTTTCTTCAAATTTTTTCCAATTCTTTCCCAAGGATTTTAGAAAACTTCAACAGAAGATACTGTCTGCTCAAACCTGGGGGCAGAAAGACGAAATGGGAGACTGAAGCCCAGCGTTGCGACTGGAAGCAACTGAACGCAACAGTCGCTATCGAAGTAGCGTTCCGCGCACACATCGGTTACGACAGGTGATTGCGGCAACAAGTGGCACAATCCAGTCTTCAATCTGGAGCGCGCACATCGGACAGGCCATGGTACTGAATGCTACTGAGAAATTGTCGATGTCTTACAATCGGACCACTCGTGAGTCATGTGATAAACATTCACGTGGCCAAGTGTGCTCCACGAATGAGGAAATCCATTGCCAGCGCGCGTACATCGGAAGTGACTGAAGACGACTAGACACAACCGTTGGCAACGAGTAGAACATGAGCAACTGGCTGGAACTAGCGGCAACGGTCGGCAATAGCATTGCCGGTGCACATACATCAGCCTGTTTGAGCATCTGATCAGTTGCTGCTGGTTCCAGGTAGTTGCCAACCGTTGCCGGAAACACCATTGCCGGTAGTTGCTTCCAGTCGCAAGGCCGATGTACGCTAGGCTTGAGGTCTCGTGGTACTGCATTTTATTGGATTTTTTCATAACGGCCGAAGCCATAGCATCAGCATATCAGACACAGGTCTTACAGTGCGTTCGGAGACTACAGTTCATTCCAAATCCCAGTGGTGCGAGGTTTTCAGCCGATATCTCCGCAACGGCTGGGTCAAATTCAACATACCATACATCAATTAACTTGTCTTTCTTGCCGGTATCTTTCTGCTATCTTCATTTTTCGCGTAAGGCCTGCATAACGGATCCCTTTCTCAAAACCCATTTCATTTCGCTATGCTGTTCAGTGCAGTTTACACGTGCGCGATGCATTGCGTCATTTCAAAATGGCCGCCATTTCGGCCGTAAACACGAACTGTGATTTGTGAAAGAACTTTTTTCTGTCACGTTTTTTGGGAAAATGAGAGTGATGATGGCTGCACCGCCAAGAAAGACAAGTCGATTGACGTATGTTTCATCAAAATCGGCCGAGCCGTTGCGGAGCTATCGTTGATAAACCTCGCGCCAATCGGAACCGGAATGAAGAGTAGTGTCGATGGCAGCACTGATGGTGACCAGAATGAAGAAATTTATACACACCTTTGCAGACTTGGATTCACCAAGACCCAAAAGCTCCCGTCGCTGCTTGTCATGGTTCTCCCTGTGCCTGAGCTGTTTTATCTGACTAACGTTAGACGGCGCTGCGTTCACCATCTTCCCGCGCTGTTGAGCAGACGTCTGCGATCCCTTTATTTGGTAATCAATGCCTTCCTTTTGCGTCGACTTCAACTGGTTTTCCTTCGCCAGCCCACTAGTGGCGCCCCCTGGACTCGTCCTTGACGTACCACCGGGGGACGTCTTACGCAGTATCGTAGGTGACGGCTTTGTTGTAATCTTCTTAACAATTTGTTTAATGACCCCTTTTGGTTCATCATCGATGGGTGGCTCCCTGAAAGCGACAAGAAGGAAGGAACTATAAATGTTAAAGGGAGACATCCGAAAGATATTGCCCGGCGGGCACTAGCTGTTTTTTTTTAATTAGCGCACAGCGCCGTCTGTTAATCCACAGTGTCAGTAGGGAGGTACTGGGAGTGTTGGGCCAATATCTTCCCCTACATCGCCAACGGGCTTTCACCTGCCTTAAGCCTAGCGTACATCACACTTGCAACTGGAGACAACTAGTCGCCACTGAGCTACTGGTGACTGGGAGGATCTAGCTGGAACTGGAGGCGACTGATCAGTCGCCAGAAACGGCTGATGTATGCACCCTTGCGACTCGCTGGAACTGAGATTTTGCCAGTTGCCGTGAGTTGCACATGTTCAACTTTCTAGCGACTAGTTGTATCCAGTTTCGTTCAGTCGCTGCGATGTACGCGGGCTTGCGACTGATCAGCGCCAGTTTTCTAAACGAAATCTAGTCTCGTCGTGTCTCAATGCCACAGATTTTACCTGAGTTGCTGCCAGTCGCAAGTGCGATGTACGCAGTCAGGACATGACGACTGATTGGATCCTCCTAGTTTTACTGAGTTGCTGTCTTTGCGATGTGCGTGCAGCGCGTACATCACCAACGACTGATCAGATCAGTTGCTTCCAGTTGCAAATGCAGGGATTGCGCTAGCCGTTCGCCACGTTCGCCAATGCGATAAAAATGTCTGGGTGGCGATAATATTTTCAACAGACCTCGCCACTGTGGCAAAAGCCCATAATTTCAGAGGGGTGATTGACATACCTGAGCATGTTTAATGATGCAAAGACTGCATGTAACAGGTTCCTGCAACCCCTACACTTGAAAGTGGAACAGTCCAAATCCAGACACAACAAAGCCATGTGGACAGTTTCCAGTCCAAACAAATGCACATGGTCAGGCCGTAGACTTTCTAGTCATGTGTAGTAGTCTTGCTCACAACAGCCTCCATGCTTCACAGTGACTTTGGCTCAGACTGAACAGATGTGGCTAACAATTTTTTGGGCTTGGTTCGCCACAGTGGCTAACACAACTAAAATGTGGCTAAAAAAATTGAGAGTCAGTTAGCCACAGTGGCTAACACATTTTTCAGGCTAGCGCAACCCCTGCAAATGTGAAGTAGGCCTACACTAGGCTTTAGCCACACAAACCCAGAGTGATGGATCACGTCCCAAGACCATGGAAATACACTGACTGAGCCCGTTGCATGGTACAGGTACGCCATGGTGCCTTGTACAATGTACCTTTGCAAGGGCAAGTAAAAGACCCCATCCAAGTGAGGAACTTGAGTAGCTTGAGATCGCCTCTTCTGTATTACCAGGGCCAATCCCGCATGGGACAGTAAGCCGTTGTGTTTCGTACCTTGTGCCTTTGCAAGGGCAAGTAAAATAAAGGGTGACCCAAAAAAAGCTGCCCCCGTAAAAATGTTAATAAATCCTACAAAGATCAGTGAAATTTCTTCAAATTTGGTACACCTGAACTTCAGTCTGTGAATGATCTTCCCACAAAGTTTTAGCCATCTGAGTCAATTTGTATAGCAATTCTATGTTCTTCCAAAATGTGCTCCAAATGGCGTCCTTGGCGTTGCAGGCACACTTGCAAATGTAGCGCAAAATTGTCAATGACTCGCACACATTCCTCCTTGGGGATTTGCCTGATTTTTGTTGTGATTGCTGCCTTCAGTTCACCAATTGTTTGAGGATTGTTCTCATACACATTATCCTTGAGATACCCCACAATAAAAATCGAAAACGATTTCGAAACATGGCATCAGACATTGACCCATATTGGTTCGAGGATGAAAATCAGCGAGCTCAAACGGTGAACACAGAGCGCTATGTGGCAGTACTGAAGAAGTTTTGGACATCATTGGGACGAGGCAGAGGTATAGATCGAGATGAACAGTGGTTCCAGCAAGACGGGGGCCACCCCTCACACATCAGATGTGTCCTTAGCCTGGCTGAGAGAGTGATTTGAAGACCGACTGATCAGCAGGAGGTGCGGCGTTGAATGGGCAGCGCATTCACCGGACTTGAATCCCCCAGATTCCTCAAGCATAATGTACCTCAAGGATAATGTGTATGAGAACAATCCTCAAACAATTGGTGAACTGAAGGCAGCAATCACAACAAAAATCAGGCAAATCCCCAAGGAGGAATGTGTGCGAGTCATTGACAATTTTGCGCTACGTATGCAAGTGTGCCTGCAATGCCGAGGACGCCATTTGGAGCACATTTTGGAAGAACATAGAATTTCTATACAAATTGACTCAGATGGCTAAAACTTTGTGGGAAGATCATTCACAGACTGAAGTTCAAGTGTACCAAATGTGAAGAAATTTCACTGATCTTTGTAGGATTTATTAACATTTTTACGGGGGCAGCTTTTTTTGGGTCACCCTGTACTCCATCCAAGTGAGGAACATGAGTAGCTTGAGATGGCCTCTTCCGTACTTACCCTGTACCAGGGCCAATCCCGCATGGGACAGTATTAAGCCGTGGTGCCTTGTACCTTGTGCCTTTGCAATGGCAAGTAAAAGACCCCATCCAAGTGAGGAACATGAGTTAGCTTGAGATGGCCTCTTCCGTACTTACCAGGGCCAATCTCACATGGGACAGTAGGTAAGCCGTGGTGCCTTGTACTTTGTGCCTTTACAAGGGCAAGTAAAAGACCCCATCCAAGTGAGGAACATGAGTTAGCTTGAGATGGCCTCTTCCGTACTTACCAGGGCCAATAATGCTTTAGCTTCGGCCCTGATGGAAAAATCTGATAGAAAATACAAATAGACTTACTGAGATATATCAAAGAAATCATCTGTGAGCTCAAATGCATGATTACTAATCTGTGGCTGTGCCTTCTTTTCGTGGAGACCACGATAATCTCTCTGTCGCTGGTCAGGGTTTGTGATCTGTTTTCTCAACATATCAATCTCGTCTTGGAGTTTCTTCATCTTTAGCTGATCGTCGTCGTACATTAGAAGAACTGGCAAGGGTGGGGTGCAGTTAAGGCTAATATGAGTACGCCAGACTACAGATGCAGATGACAGCTCTATCGTTGTTGATATCGGACTAGGATTTTTGGCAGAGGGGAGTCAGGGTCAGGGCGGTCATTGCAGGCAGGTGCCGAAGATGCACTTGGGGCCTCCCCAGAAAATTTTGAAATTTAGAAGGCCGGAAACGCAATTTCCTCGCATCTCAGTATCAAAACAGAAGCTTTATTCTTGCGTTTTTTGCTTATTGTCACAAATTATTGAGAAAAAAAACAATTGGTGTTGGCGAGCAGGGGGGTCACGACCTCCAACCCCCCTCTGGATTTGCGCCTGACTAAGCAAGTTATTTCATCAGAAAAGGATATGCATGCTCTGAAATATAACACTAAGAAAGTTGTGTAGTGACAAAAAGAATGTATCCTGCCACTGTTTGCGGAAGTAGGTGGAGAATGTGCTGTTTTCTTCTGGGTTCCTTACGAAAGGAAGAGCTGGAAGAAAAACAAACTAAAGATTTACCTACTCTTCATTCCACTTCCGATTGGCGCGAGGTTTATCAACGATAGCTCCGCAATGGCTGGGCCGAATTTGACATACATGTACCATACGTCCATACATCAATCGATTTGTCTTTTTTGGCGCTACAGCCATCATCACTGTCATTTTCCCGCAAAAGGTGACAGAAAAAAGTTCCTTCACAAATCACAGTTTTTGTTGACGGCCGAAATGGCGGCCATTTTGAAATGACGCAATGCATCGCGCACCTGTAAACTGCACTGAACACCGTGGCGAAATGAAATGGGTTTTGAGAAAGGGATCCGTTATGTCGGCCTTACGCGAAAAAAGAAGATAGCAGAAAGATACCCGCAAGAAAGACAAGTCGACTGACATATGTTTCGTCAAATTTGACCCAGCCATTGCGGAGCTATCGTTGATAAACCTCGCGCCACTGGGAAGTGGAATCAACTGTAGCTAGACATTTTTGTGACTTTCACAGACTGGCCCAAATCTTGTAATGAAATCTTAAAATCAAATGCTTGGTGTGGATGACTCATCTCTGGAGACCAACAGCATAAAATCCTATTTGGAATATCCAAACTTAGCAACTCCAAGAAAATACAGTGGAACTTCCCTTAGCG
>NMRB01001726.1:50485-64154 GCA_002633025.1 Notospermus geniculatus | reverse complement strand
ATCAACTCATAAATTAATCCTAGCATTTGGACAAGTGAGATATGTATATTACGTTTCTTTAACGCTGACCAACATTGACAACGAAAAATCATGCAAAAGATACTACTTGTTCTTTTCTTGACATTGTTTAGTCTCCAGGGACTCACCTTTGGTCAACGAATATTCCTTTTGGTCCCCCTCAGAGTCGGTGATCACGTAACCTATCGCTTTGCTTCTAAACATTATTACGCGAAACATGCACTACACTGCGCCGTGATCTGTTCCTTGTATGGAACTTGTACTGGATTCAGTTTGGTGAGGAAGAAATCAGTTTGTTTCATAGGAAACGATTACTTTTACATCGGCCAGGATCCCAGGCGAAATGAGAACCTTCGAAGATTTCGAGGCAAGCTTTTGGCTTCCGTCACGGTATGTTAGAGACGAACAATATAAATCAATTTTGCATTGAAGAAAATACTTTATTGTCACTGTAAAAATGCCTTTCAGTCGACCCGCAAAGGTCCTTTTCTACGGCAGATTTATTTTGCGCGCGGGAAAATAATAGGCGATTGGGGCCCTCGACGAGTCTCCTCGAGTACCTCATTCGAGAAATCGGACACCTCGCACAAAATTGCGTTTATCGAGAAGACCGTTCAAATTCAACCACATAAACCATGTATCAGTGTTTAGCTAAGACATTGAGCTTTCCATTAGTGTAATTTATTTTGGCATAAAGCAAACGAGTGAAGAGAAATCATTTAAGTAATTTCGTCCTACGCACAGAGATTGGAGGTCATTTGGAGTAGAGCGTTGTTACCCCTTTCACTGCCGTAGGCAGAAATCGGCACTGAGAATGACAACGAATACGTCGCCACAACTCCATAAATATTAGCCTGCATAAACCCAGCAAAACTGAATAGACGAAGAAACTATCAATCTCCAATCTGTGTTAATTTCATACTTCGGCATGGTATTCCAAGTTTTTGTAAGCAGTTTGAACAGCAGTAGGTAACGATTCTCGCAGCCATAACCTGGTTCCTTGGACGTCGACGTGGCGCTGATTGACGATTCTAGCAGTCAGCGCCACCGTCGGAGCCCATGGAACCAGGTTAAACAAAGGGAAGATTTCTTGAAAATGCGGTTATGTTTCGGGGTGATTTTCAACCCCTCAGACATGCGTGCATAAAACCACGCTTCGCATGTGGATTCTTCTATGTTATAACAACCCGAATGACCTAAGCAGAAGTTTCAAAATACTATTCCAAGAAAGTGTACGCACTTTGAAGAACGCCTGTTTTCGAAAACACACGGTTACCTTTCGATCGATAACTCGGCCAAAACTGAACCGATTTCGATGAAATTTTCGGCAACTTTCGTAGAGAAACATCCATCAACATGTAAACATCACGCCACCTTCAAACGTCTGACTAATCGTGCGTAATTAGTGATTGTTTTATAGCGTCTGCTACGCCTACGTCACTGCCTCGCTTTCGTTCAGTGATTTAGCAGTTAGTACCGCCAAATACCGCGGCTGACACGTCGTGGCGCTGTTCATACCTTTGCGGGTCGACTGTTTGGTGAAAGGTGCCTGAAATGCAGGATTATTTTGCCCCTTTGCAACCTTGGTGCTTGTCACCGAAGGCACTGTTCTTTTGTAGCAGCCATGTACGTGGCCCATCTTTTCAGTGACATTAACTTTCTTCAGCTTGGGAACAAAACGTACATTTCAAAAAATGATTATAAGAACAGAAACCGAGCGATGGCCAGTTTTCAGTTATTACATGTTTTCCCACATAAACTGACGATCGGTGGAAAAATTACTGCCTGCGGATTTATCCAACCCAGTGGCGGGGCACAGTATTTGTGGGTAACGTCACTGTCTCAACGAAAAATGACTGGCGCTACCGCACAGATGGACATTCTGAGGATTAAGACAAAGGGGACAAAGGAAATGATAGAACTGGATTCAAACATTATTCTTACATTTAGGAACTGTTTTTTGGACGATTTCCTTGGTGAATCAACAAATAATTTTGTTTTCCTGCATCCAGTATCAACTGTAAATCCAGTATCAACTGTAAATATTGCGAGTACAATGTTTCTTGGTATGAGCTGAGGTCTGGACACGTAAAACAACTTCCGGTGGTTCGATTCGAGGGTCCCTGAGACCACGGGCCACGCTCGTTCCTGGGTAGTATTCACATCAGGGGAAACCAAGGAGTCCTTTTGTATCATGGGAATATGAGGCGCAATAGATTCTATACTGGTGTGCTACCGCACAGATGGACATTCTGAGGATTAAGACAAATGGGACAAAGGAAATGATAGAACTGGATTCAAACATTATTCTTACATTTAGGAACTGTTTTCTGGACGATTTCCTTGGTGAATCAACAAACAATTTTGTTTTCCTGCATCCAGTATATAGAGGGATCAACCGTAAATATCTCGAGTACAATGTTTCTTGGTATGAGCTGAGGTCTGGACACTTAAAACAACTTCCGGTGGTTCGATTCGAGGGTCCCGGAGACCACGGGCCACGCTCGTTCCTGGGTAGTATTCACATCAGGGGAAACCAAGGAGTCCTTTTGTATCATGGGAATACGAGGAGCAATAGATTCTATACTGGTGTCTACAAATTTGGATTTGTCCTCAAGGTAAGTAATGAAATTAATCAACAACTTGTGTAGTTATTACATCACACAACAATTTGTTACTACACTGATAGTAGGGTACGTGTTTAAAAAGTCCAACCAATCCTTAACAAATTTTTTATTTCTATGGTATTATTCAACCAGAGGGATGACAAGGGAGTACGAATAGTAGAGAGGACAATCGTCTCGAAACCTATCTGGCAGACTATCCGAAAGACCTGTCGGTGTCCCGGGGTAGCCATCAGCAAGAGTGGACGAATAGCAGTGATCACAGCGGTCAGTAAAGCCCGTGTCACACTGTGGCCGGCGACATAGCCGGGGGAATCCCCGCGAACTAGAATGAAATGGTCCATGGACCATGTACATGCCTCTCTCTGTCATTACACTTTTATGTCCAAAGGAGTGAGCACTTGGTCCATGGACCATTTCATTCTAGTTCGCGGGGATTCGCCCTCCTAAGTCGCAACAGTGTGACCTGCGCTTAAAGCCGCACAGTATCAGTCGACCCGCAAAGGTATGAACAGCGCTACGACGTGTCAGCCGCGGTATTTGGCGGTACTAACTGCTAAATCCCTGAACGAAAGCGAGGCGGTGACGTAGGCATAGCAGACGCTATAAAACAATCACTAATTACGCACGATTAGTCAGGCGTTTGAAGGTGGCGTGATGTTTACATGTTGATGGATGTTTCTCTACGAAAGTTATATCGAAATCGGTTCAGTTTTGGCTGAGTTATCGATCGAAAGGTAACCTTGTATTTTCGAAAACAGGCGTTCTTCAAAGTGCGTACACTTTCTTGGAATAGCATTTTGAAACGTCTGCTATGGATATGTCAAATATACATAGGTCATATTAATCCTGCGGACCTTAGCTTTAAATTGGTACCATTGGCGCCTGAATAGAGTTCCACATGGCTGATCAGGCACTTTTGAAACGAAATGGCTTGTAATCCAATTTGTTGCAGAGTTGGGATTTACCTTGGTAAGTTGATGCATTTTCCGCCGTGTGGGGCCATGAAAACTTGGCCATGACTGAAACCAAGTGGGGAAGCACAAAGCACAAAATGCCATAAAAAATTACATTTACATCTGTTGTTTTACACTTTGCTGAGATTAACATCAAAGATGTTACTTTGTTGACACAGAATAAATTATGTTTTTATCTGTCTGTCGTTGAGTTCTTTATTGGACGAGTGACAGCAGTTACGCTACCATCTCGGCATTGTCTGTGAATGTTATGCAATGAATAAGGCACAGAGTGTCAACAACAACAGGAATCCTCGCCCTGCAACAAATGCAATTTTAGGTCATTTTGTTTAAACAGTGCTACATCACTCATGCGTAACGGTATTCCAACATGAATGGCGTCATTTTGAAGCTAAGATCGACAGGATTAATATGACCCATTTATATTTGTCATGTCCATCCTAGATTTATAGATATTGGAGAAAATACCAACTGTTGCGTTTTTTTATACACCCTGTATGTACCCGGTACTCTCAAATACCTAGAGCTGTCTTTCTAATGTATCAGTGCAAACCATGTGCTTGCTCGGGTCATAGCGACGAAAATCTCCATCGACCACGTTTGGCAGATAATCTCAGGTCAATGGTTTCACATGTATTGGTGTTGATATCAAATCAAACAAACTATGCATGCGGGGATGCTAGGTGACGTCAACAGACTCCACATCTAATATCGAAGATGTTTAAACTTTACAAAGCGAAGGAATCTTGAAATAAACACAAAACATGAAGAGATTATTTGTACCCCAACCTCCGATGTTTGGAGCATTATGTCGTGGCGTGTGCGTCGGTGTCGGTGTCCTCCATGTTTCTTAACATTTCGTTTACGTCAATTAACTTGAGAACATTTTGACCGATCAAACTTAAATCTCTTGTGGTTTGTCTCTATAAGGAGAAAGTTCCTTTCGATTACTCGAACTGCCGCACATCAAAGAAGGCCGCGCACAGCGGAACCTGTAGTGTATTCAAAACCAGCCGTGGGCGCAGCCATCTTTGATGCTTTTGCTGGAACGGGTCGCAAATGTCCAGGGTCGTATCCAACTTTTTCGCGGGGGGCGGGGGATGCTGCCCTTTTCGCTACTGGGACAACTCGCCCCCTACAAACCTCTAAATACGGGCCTGATGTCAGCACCTTTAAAATCACGTTGAAGTAAATGCAAATAAAACTCAATGCACGGTCGTTTGTTATCGTTTGAGTACTCCACGCCAAAATTCCATTTTTGAATGGCCACCAAAACCATGTCGGCATGAACACTTTGCATACGCTGACGACGTTCAATAAAGTATACTAATCCATAATCAACTGATCTTCGAACATGTGATCTTTCCAACTAGACATCATATTTTCACGGCTGGATATTTTCGCGATTTTGACACTCGCAAAATACGCGAAAATCCTGTACGGTAAGGTGTGTACATGTAACACAACATTACTTTTGCGACTACAACCAAGCGAGAGAGAGGCATCCTCCCACAGCAGGGGTTTTTACCTCGCTCCTCTTCATCCGCTTTGTGTGGAGTGAATGAAGAGGAACGAGACCAAAGCCCTGCTGTGGGAGGATGGAGAGAGGAATTGCATTTGACAAGAACACAGAGTCATGATGGCGCACGTCCTATCAATCAATGGTGATCTTGGCGCAATATGTCAGTGTTCGTGCGTGTTCAATGGTAAAATAGGTTGGAATGGTTGGGACATTCTGGGACTTCGGACAGGTTCGTTGGAGAAAATGACCCCAGAAGATAGCAATCTGCTTTTCACCTACAACCAGGCACCAAAGGATAGAGCGGCTAACGCCTTGTTCAGACTGGCGGTACCCCGATATTATGGGAAATATCGGGGTACATTAGGTCTGTGGCTCAAAGGGATGTAAATGTAATGGAACACGGAAACATGCCACAAGGGAACAGCCCTTGGATACACGGCCTTTTTGGGTCTCCTTCACCCACTAGTGGTATTTCTACACAAGTCCCCCTAATCAAAAAAAGAAAGCATGGGTACTGTGACCACCAATAAAACAAGAAATCACAACCAAGGACAGTTAGCACCAAACTAAGAGATACATACATGTGACCTGTTCCAGGAAAACCATCCATGTCAAAAATTTTCATATCCTATATTTTGATGGATTTGTGTAGAAGAGACAGAGAGCTTTATAATGATGACACTTAAATTTTGATAATCAGACAATAAGTATGGAAATTCTAGTTTTTGGAAGGTCACGTGCCGATAAAACACCGTTTTTCGGAAAAAATAAAGAAAATACGCTGTGAAGTCAAGAAATGACAATGGTTTGGGTCTCGCAACTGATCATAAAGTGAAAATTTAACACTTTTATAATGATAATCTCTGGGTTTTGGTGCGAAGAAATGTGTTTGAAATAAGTTCACAAACTTTCTATCGAAAAAAAAAATTTTTGAATTTTTTTTTACTTTTGACATTTATGCTAATTGGTAGCTGGCGACTTTTTGATGGTTTTCCTGGAACAGGTCACACATGTAGAACACCAGCACTATGGAAAAGTTTTCCATTTGGTGCGACAACACAGCAAAAAACAGATACATGTACACGTACAAACGAAAATGTGACCCGCTCTGGCAAAACCAGACGCATGTCGCTCCTACCTTGGCAGGTTGAGATCAAATGTTTGTCACTTTCAGTATAGACAAATCCCAAATTCCCAGATCTGCGCACTTCCGCCGAAATCGTAAACAGAACCTCGACCTGAAACCAGCTGACGTGACGCAATCCATAATTCAGCAATATTATGCAATCAAATGTTCTTGGCCAATCATGTGCAGCAGATTGCATCATGTGATCATAGGATGTCACATCGTATCGGACACTCAATCATCGTATCGGATCCTAATACTCGTATCGGACAGCCCTCCTAGTTTCAGCCAACCAGAGCATAGGCCTGTTGTTATAGTTGCTAGGCAATTTACATAATATAGCAAAGAGTGGATGGCAAGTCGTCCAATATGGATTTTTGTTGGATGAAGAAAAGTTATATCGGACTCGGCTTCGCCTCGTCCGATATAACTTTTCTTCATCCAACAAAAATCCATATTGGACTCCCTACCATCCACTCTTTGTATAATGGTCGACTCTGACGCATTGTTGTCGAACTCACTGTCGTCACATGGTCGTGGGGTTCTCTGCGTCACGTCATTCAGTTTCAGACCGAGGTTCTGTTCACGATTTCGGCGGATGTGCGCAGATCTTTCTCGTTTTCGTCAATTTGGGATTTGTCTATTGTCTGCCTATTATGAAATGTAAAAGAATCTACAGTGAAACCCCTCATGTGGACCATCCCTATATGTGGACCACCCCTCTATGTGGATCGATTTTTGTCGGTCCCAAATAAATCCTTCACATTTTCCTTTAGCTAAGTGGACCACCCCTCTACCTCGACCTGGACCACCAAAAGTAGGGTCCCAAAGTGTTATGGTGACCCCTCTATGTGGACCAGAAGATGCAAAATCTAGGTATTCGCGTGGTCCATGGTAACACCAAACACATGCAAAAGCTAGATTTCACACCTTCCTTAGTTTGGTGTCATGTTTTCATGGGCTTTGTTGGTCCCATGTATCAAATAATTAACACCTTAGCAGTAAGCTAAGCAAAATTCAGTCAAGCTAATCAACATTGAATGACTCACTCACATCGAAGGGGCAATATTTCCAATATTTCGAAAATGCCAACCCCCTTTATGTGGACCACCCCTCTATGTGGACCAATTTGACCCGGTCCCACGCGTGGTCCACTTAGAGGGGTTTCACTGTACTAGTATTTCTTCCATTCTCTCCTGGTGTCATCTTAGTTTGTTGAGGCGACATGCGTCTGCTTTTGCCAGAGCGGGCCACAAAATGATCTGGTGATAGTCCGATTTGCAATAACAGCAGGCAACTTTCCACATGAGAATTTTCATGCAAGTTGGCTCTCTATGGGTGACACCACTGCAGAAAGCTATGGGTAGTTGTTTATGTCACTGGTCTCAGCACATGGTAGAAACCAATATGGGTCAATGGTAGAAACCAATATGGGTCAATGAGGAACCGGAGGAACTAGTCTGTGACGTGGCGCTGATGAACAACTCAGTTAAAACTATGACGTTGAAAGTCAAGCCAACGTTATTTGCCATTTAATTCTGAAACTACACCCTACTTCTAGCCCTAATTTTTCCTGAAGTAGTCCATTGAATTTCGAATTTTACACATTCATCATCAAGTAAAGGACTGACTCAATGTATCTGAATGTTTTCAAATGGAAATTCAAGCTACATGTAGAACGTGTTGAATTTCATCAATGAAATTGACTATTTTAGCGTAAATAACAGACTGAAGAGCAACGTCATTGATTCTGAATGACATATCACACATAACGTCACGAACGATGCGTGACGTGAGTGACGTTTTCAACGTCACAACGCATGCGCTTTTGTGTTAAAACTGAGTTGTTCCCCAGTGCCTCCTTTGGGCATGCCGGTTTCTCATTGTCCATTGTGAGCCTAGTTGCAAGACAAAGCTATCATGCGGACAGGCAATATAAAACTCAACCGCTCCCAGGTTCGAGCAGACAGTATCTTCTGTTGATGAATGTTTTCTAAAACTGTCGGAATGAATTGAAAATGAAATGGTCCATGGACCATGTGCTCACCGGGTTGGACAAAATAGTCTAATGACAGAGGGAGGTACAAATCAGTTATGAGCAATCTGGGTCAAGTCATTCCCAAGTAGGACTTTGATGATTTTTGGGTTTATGCCACCTGGTCGCCATATTGGATGTCCGATTGGGCCGGAACTTCACATGCACATGAAGGTCATCTGCAGGGGCCACATAGCACATTGGAGCGCTTTGGGTCCAAGTCGTTCCTGAGTTACAGCACTTTGATGATTTTCAGGTTACGCCACCTGGCGGCCATATTGGATGTACGATCGTGCCGAAACTTCACATGCACATAAAGGTCATCTGCACGGGGCCACATAGCACATTGGAGCGCTTTGGGTTAAGGCGTTCCTGATTTACAGCACTTTGATGATTTTTGGGTTACGCCACCTGGTGGCCACGTTTGAAGTCAAATCAGGCCGAAATTTGACGTGCATGTAAAGGTCATCTAGAGGGAGGTAAATATCAAATTTGAGCACTCTGCGTCAAGCTGTTCCCGAGTAATAGCACTTCCTTGATTTTCAGGTTACGCCACCTGGCGGCCATATTGGATATCCAATCGGGCCGAAACTTGGTATTTTATAAGGTACCCCTCCAATGCATATTTATGCAAGATATGAAGTCGCTCGATGAAATAATGACAAACTTCGGCAGGTTCGTTACTTTTGTCGAACTTTGACCTCTGTGACCTTGAAAAGTAGGTCAAATCAAAAACCCATTATATATGTTATGTATCCTTATTAGCTACACCTATGATAAAAATTTGGAGATGATCTAGTCATTAGTTCAGGAGTTATTGCACTTTTTGTGTTTTTGGTTTCCGCCACCTGGTGGCCAAGCTGAGACTCGGATCGGACCGAAACTTGGTGTCGTGGGTCGTCTGACCTAGGGGTATATATGTACCAAGTTTCAGATCAATAGCTCCAGCGGTTACGAAACGTGCCCTGCTAACGGACAACGACGACGACGACGACGGACGACGACGGACGACGACGGACGACGGACGCACAACCATTGTATAAGCTCACCACGGTGAGCTAAAAAATTGAAGAAATATTCTTCAGATGGTTCTCAAGAACAACCTTTCTTCAAATATTTTTCAATCAATACCATAGGATGTGAGAAAACTTTGACAGAAGATGTCGTCTGCTGGACTGTGGGGGCAGATGAGTTCATGGAACTTCTTTATTAAGGACACCTTTGGGACTGACAAACGCTGTCCTTCTTCCAGAATAGAGGCTCTGCAATGACGTCATCCTGGTGGCCATTCTGGAGGACACACGGTGCAGGGGTGTGAGCCGACCGTGACATGACTTGCGTGAAGTGCACCACGCCATCGTTTGACGTAACGTCATTGGGGCCTGCACGGCTCATTTCGCTGGGCCTCTGCAGCATGTGTACTCCAGCATGGCAGCTTGTGACGTCATATGCAAAGCCTTTATTGTCCTGATTACAGAGGTCAATGTACGTAATATACAGACATCATAGAAAAGTCAATTTTCTTAGCTGCTCGACTAGAATTGATTATTTCGGAAAACCCTACTGGTAACAGACTCTCAAAATGGAGGCCATTGACTTGAATAACTAAATGCGTTGATCCTACACATTTATTAGGCTAAGAAGGCACGAACTGTCACGTCCCACTTGTGACGTCATCACCCCCTCCCCCTCCCCCTCCCCCTCCCCCGGCTTTGTCATACCAGGGGAGGTGAGGGCACTATCGCTAGCAATCTGGGCCTGTATTCCCAAAACCTTGCCAGCTTAAGCTGGGCGTACATCGCACTTGCGACTGGATACAACTAGTCGCCACTGAGCTACTGGTGACTGGGAGGATCTAGCTGGAACTGGAGGTGACTGATCAGTCGCAAGAAACAGTCGATGTACCGGTACGCACCCTTACGACTCACTGGAACTGAGATTTTGCAACTTTCTAGCGACTAGTTATACCCAGTTTTGTTCAGTTCCTGCGATGTACGCGGTCAGGACATGACAACTGATTGAGTTGCCTGGTTTGCGATGTGTGCGCAGTACGTACATCACCAGTGACTGATCAGGACCCATGTTCCCGAAGCCGTCGTAAGGTTAACGATGTCGTTACGCTATGCATTTTTCCAGTTTTAACGACATCGTTAACCTAACGACGGCTTCGGGAACATGGGTCCTGATCAATTGCTTCCAGTCGCAAGTGCAATGTACATTGGGCCTGTACAAACTTGGCACTTTAGCAAGTAATTATCAGGCCTAGCAAGGTTTTATGAAATAGGCCCTCACCGCCCTCTCGCCAATCACCGCAGACTAGGCGATATCAGTTTTGGTATTGTTTCATATTGGTCGATCATCACTGGAGAGAAGATTTAAGCATCTGGCGTCAACACTCAATTTTACTCACTGGCAATCAGATCACACTGAAGAGCCAGGGATAAAAGCCATTTCCAATCGTAGATTGGAAAACCCTTTATGGCCCACACCAGACTAATCCCCTTAACATCTATTCCCTCAGTTGCTACCCTCCAAGGGATTCACCTACCCGGATCCCACGGGTAGTTACGCAACCTGCACATATTCCCAGGAACTGCTGCCCAGGCCCCGGCCAATCAGCACCGTGCTCTCTCTGGCCCCGGCCAATCAGCACGCAGCTCCCATGAGCTTCCCCAGGGGAGCGCCTGGGGCAGCATAATCACGCTTGCTTTTGAATCGTCCACACCGCCAACAAACTCTCGCCTTCGGCTTAGTTATTTGTGTTCAACGTATCGGGGGTCTCATCCCCATCAACTCAGCTCACACACCCGTAGGTAGGACCAGACCCCGTCAACCCCTGGATGGAGCCATAAAGATGCAAAATTAATTACAGCACAGAAGCAGCAAAATCTGATATTGAGAATACAGTAATCGAATACAGTAAACTATAAATTTGTCAAGTTGACTTGAAGTATAAGGAAATAATTGCTAAATTAAGACGTGTGGAGTTACGATTGTGTACTATGACTTGTGGCCTTTGAGCTGCAGTTGTATTGTTCGGTTTTCTTGTGAAAGCCGGGCTATCTCAGCACCAAGAGTCTCAAGGTTTTCCTGAAATGATAAAAATAAAATTTTGTAAGTTAATCAACATAACTTCCAAGTTGAAGCGTGCTAAGCTCACTGCCCCCTGCACCCCTCCCCAGCAGGGGCAGATCCAGGATTTGAGAAAGAGGGGACGCCCTGTGCTACAAGACATTGAACATGTTGAAATCTGCAGTGAATTTCAAAGATTTGCTCCAAATTCCAGAATTTCACAGCCGATTTTACAGATTTGTTGGCCAAAAGGGGGACGCACGCCCCCGCTTGGATCTGCGCCTGCCCAGTTATACAACTCAAAGATGAAGTATCATTTCTGAGAGCACACCATAAAACTCCAGTTAACTCATCTGCTCCCAGAGTCCAGCAGACGGCATCTTCTGTCAAAGTTTTCTCACATCCTATGGTATTGATTGAAAAATATTTCAAGAAAAGTTGTTCTCATCAACCATCTGAAGAATGTTTCTTCAAACTTTTTTCCAATTCATTTCTAAGGACTTTAGAAAACTTCAACGGAAGAGATCATCTGACTTTTACACTTTAACCCCGGTCTATCGTGAAGCCTTTCAGTAGAACTCAGATGAGCTGCTCATTCAGCGCTACAATCGAGCATTTTAGACTGTACACACCTCAGTGGAGTGATGCTCGGTAGGCAAAGAGACCTCTCCGGAGTCTCACGCCGACAGTGGGATTAGTTCGAACCAGGGACCTCATGAAATGCAGCCAGAGGCCCGAGCCACTAGACTTGAGGAGCCCAGTGATGTAGTGGTGCCGGTCTCCGACTAGCGGTCAGAGGGTCCCTGGTTCGAATCCCACTGGGCATGAGACTTTGGGCACGTCTCTTTGCCTCACTGGCCTCTCTCCACCCAGGTGTATAAATGGGTACCGGTCGGAAATGCTCGGATTGTAGCGCTGAATTAGCAGCTCATCTGAGTTCTACTGAAAGGTTTCAGGACAGACTGGGGTTAAAGTGTAAAGTCGGATGACACCTCTACCGTTGTTGATATCAGACTATAAACCCAAACTTTAACTTTACTTTTAGGCCACTGCGGCTCCTTGGCATCTTAAGAGACAGACAGGCAGATGACAAACTTTGATCTGCCCATTTCCACTTACTTTTAGCGTGATATTTTTCAGTAAAGTGTCCTCTAACACAGCCTGTAGCTTTCTGTTAATCTCCAATGAAAGGTCCATTGTCATGCTGCCATCGACTGGCTGCGAGCTGTACACCGAGGCCATTATCCCGCCTTTTTTCGAAAGCTGAGCCTGGAAAAATAATTCAATGCAATGAAAAAATACACAACGAATCTCACTATGCAAAGCGATGTGACAGAATTCTACACTGTGATGTTTTTGACTTATTTCTAGGACGAGAACAGCCCACTTGGTTTGGTTGCATCTACATGCAGATGATCTCTTCAAAACTTGTACTGTGGACTAGAATTTCAGCTAAAGGGCACAATGCATCGCTTTTTCCCCAGAGATTGAAAATGACCTGCCGTTTTTTCAGGTAACTTATGCATTACCACTTAAGTGGGCAGCACACCAGGCGGTATGTGACCCTCCACAGCAAAACCAGTCACATGGCGCTCAGAAGGTGAGCTGCAATGAACTAAGATGACACCAGAAGAGAATGGAAGAAATAGATTATTTCAGATTTCGTAACAGACAGACAATATTGAAAGTGACAAACATTTGGTCTCAACCTGCCAAGCTAAGAGCGACATGCGACTGGTTTTGCTGTGGAGGGTCACATATGGCAAACGATCTGATCCCTGCTGTGCAATATCGGCTGTTGCTGCCATGTCTGCCCTGGACAGCGATGCATGGAATCTTCTCGCCTGCGATGCTCGCCCAATATCAAACTACAGTGGAACCCCGGTAACACGACCACCCACGGGGCAGACCCAAAGTGGTCGCGTTAGCGGGGTGGTCGCCTTACCGAAATCGGCCCGAAGAGTGCCGATCCAGACCGAAGTAAACTGAGTGTCATATTTTCTTTTTTATCCATGTTTCGTTTAATAAACCAGACTAGACCATCTCCAGCCTGGCCTGATACTAGTAAGCAGATAGCCCACTGACACTGTGACGACTAGGATGGACGACTGGCAGGTGTGGAAATGGTGAATTCCGTGTAAATATTGCGCCCGTCTCATGCTTAGGCCTGCCTTTTATGATCGCTGACCCCAACCGTCATGCACATGGCTTATGTCATGTGTTAATTGGTCCTGTTTGGTACACACACACTGCTGACTCGCCTTTGTTTGATAATCAGACCACTAATTAGGTTGC
>NMRB01001726.1:21954-39813 GCA_002633025.1 Notospermus geniculatus | reverse complement strand
CCGGGTGATGTGACGCAATCCATTATTCGGCAATGGTCGAGTCTGACGCAATGTTGTCGACGTCACTGTCGTGGGGCTGTCTGCCGGAGTCCAGCAGACGGCATTATCTGTCAAAATTTTCTCACATCCTATGGAACAGATTGAAAAATATTTGAAGAAATGTTGTCCCTATGAACCATCTGAAGAATGTTTCTTCAATTTTGATCCAATTCATTTCCAATAACATTATTTGGCCCTGGTAAGTACAGAGGAGGCCCTTACAAGCTACTCATGATCCTCACTTGGATGGGGTCTTTTACTTGCCCTTGCAAAGGCACAAGGTACAAGTCACCACGGCTTACTGTCCCATGCGATGGCCATGAAGAGCCAGGGATGATTAATACCAGATGGCTTAGGCCGGATTAAGGACCTGCCATTTGCCAAGCGGACGTGATAACCACTCGGCTACCAAGGCCTCATATTGTCTTTTGAACTACACTTCATTCCAAATCCCAGTGGCGTGAGGTTTTCAGCCGATATCTCCGCAACGGCTGGGTCAAATTCGACATACCATACATCAATTGACTTGTCTTTCTTGTCGGTATCTTTCTGCTATCTTCATTTTTCGCATAGCCTGCATAATGGATCCCTTTCTCAAAACCCATTTCATTTCGCTATGCTGTTCAGTGCAGTTTACACGTGCGCGATGCATTGCGTCATTTCAAAATGGCCGCCATTTCGGCCGTAAACACACACTGTGATTTGTGAAAGAACTTTTTTCTGTCACGTTTTTCGGGAAAATGACAGTGATGATGGCTGTACCGCTAAGAAAGACAAGTCGATTGACGTATGTTTCATCAAATTCGGCCAAGCCGTTGCGGAGCTATCGTTGATAAACCTCACACCAATCGGAATTGGAATGGAGAGTAACAATGCCATACTTAGCCCTCAACCCTCAACTTGAAAACAGCATCTTACCAATATTGATATTCTTTTCTCCAGCGATTCACACACAGTTTTCAACTCTCCAAGTTCGGCAGCGGTGGCGGACAATTTTGCAGACAATGCAGTATTCTCGGAAACAAGATGAGCATTCTTATCGGTCAACTTCTGCGTCAAGTCCATGAGCTCGGATTCACGAATTTTGCACTGTTTGACGTCTTGTTGCGTCTCTTTTTCCGCATGCTGCATTTCTTCGAGTCGGTGAAGTAAATTAGTGTTCGTCTCTTTTGCTCTGGAAAAAAATTAAGAACGTATTTGTTGAAAAGATGCACTAATGGGATCCTAGCTACGATAGAGGGAAGCACAACGAAACCAGGTCCTAAACAATGGACGGCTTTTGTGTGGGAAATTGATCAGGATCAGGCGAAATGGAGAGTAGGCGAAATGGGGAGTAGGCAAAATGGGGAGTAGGCAAAATGGGGAGTAGGCAAAATGGGGAGTAGGCGAAATGGGGAGTAGGCAAAATGGGGAGTTTTTGTAGGCAAAATGGGGAGTAGGCGAAATGAGGGTAGGCGAAATGGGGATATACCATTTCAACAGTTTTAACTAGTACTAGTGACACCTATTCAGTACTGAGGCAGTGAGCTGGGGTCCCCTTTGTGTCACACCCTTCTAAGCAGAACAAGTTACTCCTGAGCCCAAATTCACGATGAAATTTTTGAAGATGCCATCTTGTGCCCTTAGATCCCCCCCGCCATCAACATGATTAAAAGTTAGTAGTAGTGAGCGACCTGCCCCCTTCCCCAAGAGCATATCACAGGGGCTTGCGCAGGCATTGCAGGGGAGGTGTGGGTATGTTTCAGAGGTCCAAGGAGCACATATCCCGGCCATAACCTCCCCCCCAAGTAATGCCCCAGTCAACTAACTTATACCTCAGAGAAAAAAAAGTTTAAAAAGTTTGGGTTTATAGTCCGATATCAAAAACGGTAGAGGTGTCATCTGACTTTACACTTCAGCCCTATCCTGAAACCTTTCAGTAGAACTCCGATGAGCTGCTCATTCAGCGCTACAATCCGAGCATTTCCGACCGGTACCCATTTATACACCTGGGTGGAGAGAGGCGGGTGAGGAAAATAGACTTGCCCAAAGTCTCACGCCCAGTGGGATTCGAACCCGGGACCCTCTGACCGCTAGTCGGAGGCCTCAACCACACCACCATGGTTCCTCAAAACTCCCCCCCTCTGCCTCAGATAACAAGTTGTCTTACCTTTCCATCTCCCTTTCCACACTTTCTAGATCCTGTAACCGTGATATGGTGTCTCGGTTCACCGATTTCTGACTCTGCAGGATTCCCTGGTATTTATCCAGTGTCTCATCTTGGGCCTCTCTCTCCTGTTCCAAACATGTCACCTGAAAAGTACAAATTGTTCGTTAATGTTTTGACCTCCTAAGTGGCAGATTTCTGATCATGTTGTATATCTTGAAAGAAAAACAAAAGTACCCATTGTACTGTAGCCAGAAATTCAAACCTGAATCCTTTTCCCAGAATCCCACAGTTGAACTCATCTGCCCCCCGAGTCCAGCAGACGGCATCTTCCGTCAAAGTTTTCTCACATCCTATGGTATTGATTGGAAAATATTTGAAGAAATGTTGTTCCTATCAACCATCTGAAGAATGTTTCTTCAAATTTTTTTCCAATTCATTCCAGAGGAATTGAGAAAACTTCAACAGAAGACACCGTCTGCTTAAAACTGGGGGGCAGATGAGTTACTCAGCTGCCCCCGAGCCCAGCAGACGGCATCTTCTGTTTTTTCACATCCTATGAGACAAAAAGAAAAATATTTGAAGAAATGTTGTTCCTATCAACCATCTGAAGAATGTTTCTTCAAATTTTTTCCAATTCATCTCCAAGGCTTTTAGAAAACTTCAACAGAGGATAGCAGGTGAGTCAATAGGCCTTTTTACAAGGTGCGGGTTCGAGGAAACCAACCTCCACCCTCCTCGTGTGGGTTGGGTTCAGGATGGATTGATCACTTTTACACAGTGCGGGTTCGGTAACCTGCCTCGATCCAGTTCGAGTTCGGTTCTTCGAATGCGTGCCACTATAGACATGTGCGGTTGATAGTGTACCTATGTTTACAAAGTTTTTCCAGGGTATTTTTTATTCACACCGAGATCGCAAGTAAACTGAGCGTATTCATCCCAAATACACAGCACCGTCATATTCACAATTACCTATAGTTCACGAACATACAAGATGTACGGCGTGTACTGTATACACAGACGCGTACGGGACCGGCAAAGTTCCAAGAAAATGCAAATGACTTTTCCAAAACTCCGCCATGGTCCTCCCAGCAGCATGACGTGACGGCGTTACAACACTGTGTGCCATGTGATTTCCATTCCACGACGTCACCCATGCCGTTCTGTCAAACGCACACGCCGGGCCACAAATAGGCCTGACACAAAAATAGAACATTAATTTTCGATAAATCATGTAAAAGGTCGATATTTTCTGGGGGACAGTCGAAGACCTGCCGAGTGGTACACTATTTATCCATTATGTCTATAGATGGCGTGTATCAACGTTGCGACATTACTACAGTTATCATAAGGACAAAATGTCCCAGAAATATCACTAAAAATCGATAAACTAGGCTTCTAACAGCATGAGCAGTGCTTGAGAAATCGCGCGTGTGATTTCTTCACATGTAACTTACAGTAAGTAGGTAAGTGAGTGATGTCACTCAGGTAGTGTGCTCAATCCCGCCCGAGACCGGTGGAGGTCGGTTCGCTTTTACACGAGAGAATAACCGGCCTGCACCTACCATCACCTTCCCGAGACTCACGTGGCGAACTGAACTGGCCCGAGGAAGGTGGAGGTCAGTTGTTTTGCTTTTACATGGAGAAAAATAACCGAATGCTCCTCGATCCAGTCTCGATCCGGAACGCACCCGCACCGTGTAAAAAGGCCTAATATGTAACCTTAACAACACCCCACCTTTTCCTTGAGCGTTTTTATTTCCACCACAGCGTCCTTCTGCTTCCGTTTCAGCGAGTCTAACTCCTGCGTCACCATCTTATGCACCTCCTCTCTGCCTTTGTGTTCCTGTTGTTGTCGTTCAAGTTCGGTCAACTTCTGCTTGAGCTGGTGGTCGAGGGAATTCGATTTGATCTCTTCCGACGTTTGATATGTTTTTATCATCTCTTGGCAGTTTTTGCGTATTGTTTCCGTTTCCTCCTTGGCCTCTTTCAGTCGTATCGTCATTTTTTCCAACTTGTCTTTGGTTTCCTAAAGAATAATTCACACTAACTTCAACATGGGCAAAGTGCCAGGCCTGTGCAACAGACAGGGGCGGATCCAGGATTTGGGAAAAGAGGGGGCACTCTGTGCTAGGATCATTGAAATTTGCGTCTAATTCCAGAATTTCACGGTCGATTTTACAGATTTGTTGGCCAAAAGGGAGGCGCACACCCGGTGCGCCCCCCGGATCCGCGCCTGACAGACACCGTAAACTAAAGTGAACACAATCATTAAACCACAAATCACAACATTTACCAGTTGACTGAGCACAACCTTGGAGTGTTTGCTACAGGCTGTTCAAGTGACGCTAACATCATTAGGTAACTGTGACATGGATTATTTACCACTGACTTGTGCACATTTCCAAGCTTGGCACTTTCCCCATGTTGAAGTAAGGCCAGGGTGAATTATACTTTACATCGTAAAGAAAGAGGGTGCATAAAACAGGGAAAATTCGGATTGAAAACGACCAAGTGCCATGGGCGTAGATAGCTTTCATGGCCTAACGGGGGAGCAAAATTGATCGAGTCTCGAGGGCGAACCCAAGTCTTGAGCCGTCGATTTTGCAGGAAATCACGAAGTTCTGGGATGGTTCACTATGAGCCGCGAGTGGGTTGTTAATCCCATATCTTACCTTGTGACTGTCCTGTTCAGCTTTCACCTTGTTTTGGGCCCATTTAACCTTGACCTCCTGTGACGATACCATTTCCTTGTACTTCTCCATTTCCTTCACTACGCTGTTACACTCAGCATGCTGAAATACGCAATGTGACCTTCAGATACGACCTTCAAGACAATCAATGTGACCTTCAGATACGACCTTCAAGACAATCAATGTGACCTTCAGATACGACCTTCAAGACAATCACATGACAGTAATGATGACAACAGCCACGATGTGGCGCTGGTGTCAATCAGACTCCGCCGACCATTTTCCAGGGCTTTTTAAAGTTAATCACGTCAGCACCACCAAACATTGTGTCATTATGACATCATCATTACGTCACGTTAGTGCAGGTACAATGTACACCAATCTATGGTAGTGAAATGGTTCACTCATCTGCCCCCAGAGTCCAGCAGACGGCATCTTCTGTCAAAGTTTTCTCACATCCTATGGTATTAACCAAAAATTATTTGAAGAAATGTTGTTCCTGTGAACCATCTGAAGAATGTTTCTTCAAATTTTTTCCAATTCATTTCCAAGGATTTCAGAAAGCTTCAACAGAAGGTACCATTAAAACAGTACCTTGTTTTGTAGCTGAGCCGACAGTTTACTTTTATCAGAGCTGAACGCCCGGAGTTTCCCAATCAAGACTTCCCGATCTTTTACGTGGTCTCGCACTTTTGCTTCAGTCTTATCTATTGTTTTCTGCAGTTCCATATTCTTCTGTTCTGCTTGAGCATACTTGACGACCATCTGATCTTTCTCCCGTAGGCAGTCTTGGTACATCTTCGTAACCTGAAAATTAACAAAATTACCAGTAAAGTGCACATCTCTGTTGACTCGTCTATCCCCCAGAGTCCAGCAGACGACATCTTCTGTCAAAGTTTTCTCACATCCTATGGTACTGATTGGAAATTATTTGGAGAAAGGTTGTTCTTGTGAACCATCTGAAGAATTCTTCTTCAAATTTTCTCCAATTTATTTCCAAGACTTTTAGAAAATTTCAACAGAAGACATTGCCTGCTCAAATCCAGGGCAGATGATTTAACAGATACCCCTGAATCCAGCAGACAGCATCTTCTGTCAAAGTTTTCTCATAACTTGTGGTGTTGATCAAAAAAGATTTAAAGCCCCACTGTATTGAATGTGAAAAACGCAAATCATCGCCGCGATTCTCGCACGACGTCAGCGTAGTGTAAAATGTACTACGCTCTGTCAGAATACGTTAGAGCTCTCCCTGCAGTTTTTTCCAATGCGTGCTGAAAACTAGGCCTTAATTCTGTGAAGTGCGTATCAGGCAAGCATTTTGGGGACCTTCACGAGGCTATGGGACCTCTATGTGCACTCTCCTAACTTTTTGAAAATATCGTAAAATTCAATACTGTGGGGCTTTAAAGAAAGTTTGTTCCTAGCAACCATCTGAAGAATGTTTCTTCAAATTTCTTCCAATTCATTTCCACAGCCGTCAGAAAACTTGACAGAAGACAATGTCTGCAAAAACCTGGGGGCAGACATGGCAGATGAGTTTTGGACACAGACTGTTCAGTTGTCACAAGAGTGTGTAGTCATGGCAGTAGGCTAGGTATGCTTGAATTTTTGTCAATTGGACGTCGAAGTGTAACTAAAGAATTGTCAAAATGCACATCAGAAAATAAAGTGGAACCTCTCTATTAAGGACACCTTTGGGACTGATAGTTGATGTCCTTAATTGAGCGGTGTCCTGATTATAGAGGTCAAAATGGATAGAAACGACCAGTTTGGGACGAAACTTTGGTGTCCTGAATGAGAGGTGTCCTGCTGGCAGAGGTGTCCACTAAGAGATATTCCACTGTACCTGGTCCACTCTAAGCTTGAGTTCATTCTGTAATGACGCGATAGCCCTCTTCGCTGCGTTATCATGGGACGCCAACTTCTCTCTTCCCTGCTTTATCTCCTTCTGTTGTTGAGCAATTGTGTACTCCAACTGAAAAGTTCAATGAAAATTGTATCGGGACTTGGAATCCTTTTTTTTTTGGTGATTTTGACATATGTAATAACCTTCAGTGGGCGGATCGAGGATTTAGGAAAAGAGGGGGCGCCCTTTGCTGGGAACATTGAAATTTGCGCCCAATTCCAGAATTCCACGTCGANGGTAAGAGGCGCAGGGTCCAGGCGATGAGAAGGTAATCTACCATGTCTACTGTAATCCAGCATGTCCACAGACGCCATGACAGTTGTCCACATAACTTTTTTTTTCATTTCATGGTAAACCCAAGACACCAATTCTGCCCAGGCCGAGGCTTAGCCATCCTCACCTCAGCAAAGTGAATGCTGGACTGTCTATGACAGACAACAAACTACTACTGTAGTAGACAGCATCACCAGAACAATTACCCTGTAGGCCTACTGAAATTTTTTGAATATCAAAAGGTGTAGGCCTAGGCCTATTTTCATCCCCATCTCAACTTTTCAGCGAGTATTTGGCTTGCAAACATCCCATGCACATGGTGTGCCAAATATAGTTGTCATGGGATTCCCTTGGGGATTCCCCCCCACAATGCACCAAAACCCATGAAATCTCAGGCTCCAAATGAGACTTGGTGATATAAACAATTTTTCAAAATGGCTTCCACCAGCAGTCAGCAGGATTTTCTTCGTTTTCATCACCAGAAAAAGGGGACAAGGATTCACATCCTTGTAATAAAAATACCTGAAATGATTGAAGAGATCTTTAGTAAAGGAACAAAACCCTCAGTTTGACACTTGTATTCTTCTGTGAGTGGATGTCAGTGGATGTTTGCAGGCAGGATGCACACGGTGCTGATCAGCTGATGACGCTCCAAACGCGAATCATGGTGCTGAAAAAATGATCCTCCAGCCCCTTCATCTTGGGAAAAAATCCATATAGTGGGCGCACCATTGTATGAGGCGCACCCCCCGTTTTTGGACCTTCTCTGGGGAAAAAAGTCGCGCCTCTTTCCCCGAAAAATACGGTATTTTTGAAAAATGTATTTTCGATCTCGGCCTCCTGAGCGGCGGGCGGGATAAAAATAAAAATGAATTTTTATTTTTTTCCATTTTGTGGAGTTTTTGGAGCGGCGGGCTCGCGAAAATCCCGAAAAATAAAATTTTATTTTTTTTTCATTTTCCTATTTTCACCTAGCGGCGGGCCCGCGAAACAAGGAATAAAAAAAGCGTGGCCTAAACTAAAGTGAACACAATCATTAAACCACAAATCACAACATTTACCAGTTGACTGAACACAACCTTGGAGTGTTTGCTATAGGCTGTTAAAGTGATCCTAACATCATTAGGTAACTGCGACATGGATTATTTACCACTGACTTGTGCACATTTCCAAGCTTGGCACTTTGCCCATATTGGATTTCGGGTGAATTATACTTTACATCATAAAGAAAGTGGGCGTGCATAAAACAGGGAAAATTTGGATTGAAAACGACCAAGTGCAAGGGGCATAGGATAGCTTTCATTGCCTAACGGGGGAGCAAAATTGATTGAGTCTAGCGGGCGAACCCAAGTGTTGAGCCGTCGATTTTGCAGGAAATCACGAAGTTCTGGGATGGTTCGCTATGCGGCGCGAGCGGGTTGTTAATCCCATATCTCACCTTGTGACTGTCCTGTTCAGCTTTCACCTTGTTTTGGGCCCATTTAACCTTGACCTCCTGTGACGACACCATTTCCTTATACTTCTCCATTTCCTTCACTACACTGTTACACTCAGCATGCTGAAATATGCAATGTGACCTTCAGATACGACCTTCAAGACAATCAATGTGACCTTCAGATACGACCTTCAAGACAATCACATGACAGTAATGATGACAACAGCCACGATGTGGCGCTGGTGTCAATCAGACTCCGCCGACCATTTTCCACGGCTTTTTTAAGTAAATCACGTCAGCACCAAACATTGTGTCATTATGACATCATCATGACGTCACTTTCGTGCAGGTAGACCAATCTATAGTAGTGAAATGGTTCACTCATCTGCCCCCTGAGTCCAGCAGACGGCATCTTCTGTCAAAGTTTTCTCACATCCTATGGTATTGATTGAAAAATATTTGAAGAAAGGTTGTTCCTTTGAACCATCTGAAGAATGTTTCTTCAAATTTTTTCCAATTCATTTCCAAGGATTTCAGAAAGCTTCAACAGAAGGTACCGTTAAAACAGTACCTTGTTTTGTAGCTGAGCCGACAGTTTACTTTTATCAGAGCTGAACGCCCGGAGTTTCCCAATCAAGACTTCACGATCTTTCACGTGGTCTCGCACTTTTGCCTCAGTCTTATCTATTGTTTTCTGCAGTTCCATATTCTTCTGTTCTGCTTGAGCATACTTGACGACCATCTGATCTTTCTCGCGTAGGCAGTCTTGATACATCTTTGTAACCTGCAAATTAACAATATTACCGGTGAAGTGCACATGTCTGTTGACTCGTCTGTCCTCAGAGTCCAGCAGACGACATCTTCTGTCAAAGTTTTCTCACATCCTATGGTATTGATTGAAAAATATTTGAAGAAAGGTTGTTTCTGTGAACCATCTGAAGAATTCTTCTTCAAATTTTCTCCAATTTATTTCCAAGACTTTTAGAAAATTTCAACAGAAGACATTGCCTGCTCAAATCCAGGGCAGATGATTTAACAGATACCCCTGAATCCAGCAGACAGCATCTTCTGTCAAAGTTTTCTCATAACTTGTGGTGTTGATCAAAAAAGATTTAAAGAAAGTTTGTTCCTATCAACCATCTGAAGAATGTTTCTTCAAATTTCTTCCAATTCATTTCCACAGCCGTCAGAAAACTTGACAGAAGACAATGTCTGCAAAAACCTGGGGGCAGACATGGCAGATGAGTTTTGGGCACAGACTGTTCAGTTGTCACAAGAGTGTGTAGTCATGGCAGTAGGCTAGGTATGCTTGAATTTTTGTCAATTGGACGTCGAAGTGTAACTAAAGAATTGTCAAAATGCACATCAGAAAATAAAGTGGAACCCCTCTATTAAGGACACCTTCGGGACTGATAGTTGATGTCCTTAATTGAGAGGTGTCTTGATTACAGAGGTCAAAATGGATAGAAACGACCAGTTTGGGACAAAACTTTGGTGTCCTGAATGAGAAGTGTCCTCCTGGCAGAGGTGTACACTAAGAGCGGTGTCCGCTGTACCTGGTCCACTCTAAGCTTGAGTTCATTCTGTAAAGATGCAATAGCCCTCTTCGCTGCGTTATCATGGGACGCCAACTTCTCTCTTCCCTGCTTTACCTCCTTCTGTTGTTGAGCAATTGTGTACTCCAACTGAAAAGTTCAATGAAAATTGTATCGGGACTTGGAATCCTTTTTTTTGTGGTGATTTTGACATATGTAATAACCTTCAGTGGGCGGATCGAGGATTTAGGAAAAGAGGGGGCGCCCTTTGCTGGGAACATTGAAATTTGCGCCCAATTCCAGAATTCCACGTCGATTTTACAGATTTGTTGGCCAAAAGGGGAGGCGCGTGCCCTGTGTGCCCCCTCTGGATCCACGCCTGACTTTTGTGCTGCATACATGTATACCCAAGCCATAGCGAGTAGGCGTTTTGACGTGACAGAATTATCCCGAGACCATTCAGAGTCCCACGATTGTACGCTGACCAAATCGTACATCGAGGTTCGCCTTCGATTGCGTACTGAAAATTTGATCGCGCGTGGGATACCGACGCACGCAGGCATGGACTGTGAATCAAACTTTAAGGAACTTTGCACTCATCATTCATAGAGACGGACTTGAGCAAAAATAACAAATGCGTCAAAACCTCTGCCATTATAATTCTTCAAAACACTCCATACCTCTTTAACCTGTGCTAGATAAACATCATCGGCAGTCTTGGCAAAATCAGACCCTGAGGATCGGTTTCGTCCCTCTTGTTCACGTTTCTTCATGTGCTGTATCATTTTGTCCCTTTCCTGTATATCCTCCTTTTGGCTGGAAAAGACAAAATTTACGTCAGGTACATAATAATAATGTTGTTCTTACATAGCACATTATCAGTTTGACAACTGCTCAATGCGTGTACAGTCCTCTCGCAGTGTTTTGTTTTGCTCCGTACCTACGCTTCACAAACCACTGCTTCGAATGGCCGGTATTCTGCCGATTTACCACCAGATGGCACCACTACTGTTCCCGCTGTCGCGCTGGAGAAAGTGTTTTAGGATTTTGCTCAGTTGCAGCCTGATGGCGGGCGCTGACTGGTTGGACAGTAGTGGTGCCATCTGGCGGTAAATCGGCAAAATACCGGCCATTCGAAGCAGTGGTTTGTGAAGCGTAGGTACGGAGCAAAACAAAACACTGCGAGAGGAGTGTAAATGCGCGTTGCATTATTATTACCCCAGCTATACGTCTGTTCATTCTAATTTCATTTCTCCACTCCCTAAGGAGTGGATAGGAAGGTACATGTGTAATTTGAAATTTTCTTTTGTTGGCACTTTACACCTGTCATGGGGAGCCTTGATAACCTACTGGTTATCACGTCCACTTAGCAAGCAGCAGGTCTTGGATTCGAATCCCGCGCCATACGGGATTACGGTAATCCTCCCTGGTTCTTCACATCCGCTGCATGGGTCAGTAAGCTGTGGTGCATTTTGCCTTTGAAGGGCAAGTAAAAGACCCCATCAAACACAAAGTGAGGGCCATGAGTACATGTAGCTTGAGACGGCCTCTTCCAAACTTACCACTAACCAGGGCCAATAATGCCATGGCTTTGGCCCTGGTGGAAAAATGTAATACAAATCTACAATGACAATAGAAGCCAGCAGAAAAATAGGCCAATACTAGTAAAAATTTCCAAGAATCTCTGCCAATGTACTGTGGAATTTGAATTGATTACATAGGGCCGTATTTAAAAGGGTGTCAGGACTTAGACGTGTGTAACTTCACTACATGTAAATGCACACACTTCCACCATGCATTTGATGAAGTTACATGTGTCTAAGTCTTAAACACCCTTTATAAATTTGGCTCCTAGTTTTTTTAAATATCTGATTCTGAAGAAATCAATAATTGGGGTTGTCCCAGGCATGACAGATGTTTCATACATATGTACTCTGATCAGCAACTAGGCCTACAGTACATGTACGCAAAATTGATTATTGGTTTAAAATTGAGCATCCTCACTTGTGTCATGTGTCAGAATGCCATCACAACCCTACACCTCTGCCAGGGACACCTCTTTTGAAGCCATGGAAATTCCATCTCAAATTTGTCATTTTGATTTTTACATCTGTAATCGCGACACCTATCACTTATAATGCTGATGTCAGGTCAACCTTGCGATGGCTCAGAACAGGCGTGGACTGACTTTTCCAGATCACTGCATCAGAGCCATGATCGCATGGAACAAATCAGTCATCAATATGGCATGTATGGTGTGGCAATCACATGACTGCAGTTGCATCTCATCTGTGATATTGCCATCAGTTGCCAATCAAAAAGATCACGAGTTGCAAGAGTTGAACATGTTCAACTTCTGCACCATGACGAATCAATCGTGAATCCATTCGCAATCGACCTGACTCAAGTTACGATTCATTGAGTGCAGATGCCACCTGTTCCACGATGAGCACACATACTTCACCTGCGGATCCGGGGGGTGCACCCGGCGCACGACCCTCCTTTCGGCCAGCAAATCTGTAAAATCGACCGTGAAATTCTGAACTTTGGAGCAAATCATTGAAATTCACCACAGATTTCAATGTTTCTAGCACAGTGTGCCCCATCTTTTCCGAAATCGTGGATCCGCCCCTGCATTTTCACTTTTGCGACCTGACTATGGACCGTATTTTAGAACGTTCCTTAACATTAAGTTTCACCTGAAATCTATTGTTCTCGATGGTTTAATAATAGACTTAAGGTCGACCTTAACATTAAGGAACGTTCTAAAATACGACCCTATGATTTCTTCACTTGATGCCATCTGTTCTGCCGTGGCGCAGCCAATCGTAGGTGTGACCTGACATCAGCATAAGGAGAGCATCTCTCATTTCTAGAGGTGTCCGCAAGAGAGAGATTCGGCTGTACCAAAAATTCAGTGCTGTACACATGTAAAAATATTACCTTTTAATCTGTTTTTCTTGTTCGTGAACCTTCTTAGCCAATGCCTCACATTTCGCTTTCAATTCCGCCAACTCGGACAAATCCCTCGCAGACAACTCCGGTTGCGAACCGTTCGGGAATTTTTGTAGCGAGTCCCCAGTAGCATTAGAATTATCTTCTAACATTGCATCTAATTCTGATAAAAGCTGATCGTCACTTTCTGAAGTTTCCTTAGACCCTAATTCATTGATATCTGCAGGTTGCAATGGCCGCCTGCCAGTGTCGGCTAGGCTGTTATCGCTACTGGTATCCACAAGTCCGACCGGACTACTCCGACTGTTTGTACTGTTCGTCGGACTATTATTCCCCAACTTTTCGCTAGGTGGCTCCCGCGCAATCTCACCACCAGCTGCAGTTTCAGATTCACTTTCCACAGGGGAACCTCTCCGAACCTCAATCCCAACATCGGCGACGTCAAATGCCAAATTTTCCCCGTTTTCTGAATGACGTTCAACGGTTTCACACTTCACATTATTGGTCAATGATATGTTTTCAGCCGTTTCAATTCTGATATCGCCATGACTAGAATTTCTGATATTCGGTACCGGTACTGTACTTTGGCAAGATGGTTGCGAGATGCCACCAGTAGCTTGGCTACTCACTGGTGGCGTCACCGCCCTAGAGTCACTCACAGTGCCAGGCCTATTGTCACTGTCTGGATAAAAAGTGCCCGATATTTCAGAAGGAACATTATTGGTATCACAAGTGCCACAAGCCCCGATCATGTCTTCAGGTTGGTCTGCATCATTGAGGACACTATCCTCACACCCCTGCTCACTTTCTCGAACCCCCGCCCCCGCCATCTGATCACCCCCGACCCCCTCCATTTGATGATCATCAGATGAGCTCTGATCAGATTTATCACTCGGGCCTTGATCACACTCCGGTTCAAACGACTCATCGCTACCATGATCAGAAACTTGTGGTAGTCCAATACAATTCAAGTCAGAATCAGTTTGCAACGCATCATGAACATTTTCCGACATCCCATCCACTACATCACGATTTTGTCGACCTGGTTCAAAGTCTGCATACCCAAGGCCATCGCCACTGTCAGCTTCAACATCAAGCCCAGCATCCAGGCCAGAATTCTCCAAATCCCCCACAACTTCCACGTCAGACTCCGGACTACAAATACGACTATCACCACGACCTCCCGAGGCTTCGGCCAAATCAACCGACGTGCCTAAATCTGCTTCAGCACGGAAGTCAGAGTCTATATTTTCATCTGAATTTAATCTGGGTAACTGTCCCTCGTCAGAATCTTTTGCCTCAGCAACACCTTGGTCATCTTCCGTTCGTAAATCGGGATCAGGGTTGTCACCAACATGAAGTTCATCACACGGCGAAGCTTGGTCATCCTCTGTCTCATGTACTCGTAGGTTGACGTTCTCTGCTGCGGCACAAGATGTGGCATCAGGAACCTCGTTGGCGTTGCCTTGTGGCAATTGGTCGGCTTCGACTTCAGGGAAACCATTCTCCCCGGCAACCAGGTCTGCGTCTCGCAAGCCCGCGTCACACATCATACCTGCATCGTCACTTAAACCAGCCTCAATTTCTGATGAAACTTGATCAGCTTCAGCTTCAGGGATGCTACAGCCTCCAGGAGCAGTATCCCGGGCGACGACAACACCGGTCATGTCATCATTCGATACTGCTTCTTGATTGCCCGCATGATTGTCCTCCGGTGACACCTGATCTGCTTCAACCTCTGGAAACCCATTTCCACCGGCGATGTCCTCGGAATCGTCTTCTGCACGGTTCAGCTCCGCGGATGGAAGGGCATCAGACTCTGCCCCGATCAGGAGGTCAGCTTCGATGTTTTCATCCTCAGGGTGAGGATTCTCCTCTGCCTCCGCCATTCTTACCTGGAAGAGTACAAACAAATTGTCAGTCCGGTATAGAGGTTCTTCACGTGACGTCACAGCTCCAAATATCCGCCATTTTGGCCGTCAAATGATGCAACGTCACAGCATCAACACAGCGTTTTTGACATGGTTTGTACGTTGTCGGCATTCATCGGACCTCTTCTACACTGTTCTACAGCGAGCCGTATGGACGATTCGCTTTGTTTTCAACACGGTTTTCACACCAGACCAACTACTTATGTTCAGAAACTGTGAGAGGTAAAGTGATTTGTTGAGTTGTACGCTCCCAGTGGTCTCTACGGGCCGCTAAACTTTTGAACCGAGAACAAGATGGCAGCCTCCAGGCTTCATTTTGACGGCCAGTATGGCAGCCGTGTGACATCAGTGAAGAACCTCTAATACATGTGTGTCACCCAACAAAGGGGCTTACTTTTTGTCAACCTAAACTTTTCTTTTTCACACCTTCCGGTCTGTTCAGGGTTTCTTTATTAAGATAATGTATCATGACTTCATTGTTTACATTTAATGTTTGTAAAAATGGATGTTTACCTTACAGTGTATGTTATTTTGACTTTTGGGACATGCCAACACACCAAATTGAATATTTTCTCTCTCAAAAGAATTTCTAGAGGGGCATGACACCAACAAATTACGCATAAGACAAAGAAAGACGAGGCATAAACAAACAAATGTAAATAAACAATGATTTTCGTGGCCCGCGAAAATATCCATGATACATTATCTTTAATACTTCAGATCCCTAATTTATCAGGTTTTATAACAAAATTGTCGTTTATAAATGTAGTTTTCGTGTACAATATATTTACTTATGTCCAATCGAAATCTTGATTTTTTTGTGCCCTCAAACCATGATAGTCTGTGCTTCCAATTTGAGAAATAGTAGATTTCATGATTTCTCATTATTATATGCAAATTAGCTATTACGTCTTTGATTTTGGTGTATCAGTGATTTTCATGATTTCTCATTCTGATATGCAGATTAGGTGAATCCAGCAGTTCATTCAAGACGTGCGAAAATAGACAATTCGTACTAAATTTATATACTTAACTTACCAGCAAAGAGTCTATATTGTTGCTCAAAATATATCATGTTCTAGTTTGTGATTGTTCATTTACTAACTATGATAAAATTCATTCGACTGTATACATATACACTTAGTTACTATTTTTAGCATCAGTACACGTGGCTACCGGAAGGTGCTGCCACCTTAACGGACACTGCTCCTACTACTGACATGACTGCCCGGAAGAGACAAGAGGAAGGGCAAAGTGGCGGAGTAGGATATGGATCCACCGCTCCTGCCTGTGAAACAAAACAAAACAAAATACAACATGAGGCCGGATCATGGGCGTACTGCCATGACTGCAGTGCATGGCTTCCAGTTTCTCGATTTAAACAAACCCTTCTTGATCACGTTGATTGATTGATTATTCGTATGCTGCATGCTAAGGAATCCTAGATACAGGAGAACGTATGAAGTAGCGGTTGATCGCTCAAATTCTGGTTGAAAAAGTGGTGATATGTACCTAGGCCTATGTGAACGTCGTCGTCATCACACACACACTAGGTAGGCACTTGCAAAAATTTTCAAGATATTTCAAAGCCATATAATTGTAATACATTTAGTTAGAGCTATTCAAAAGCTACATTTTGAGCCCTGGATGACCTCTATAGGTGCATTGTGACAATAGATATGCCATTTCAAAGATTCGTATAATACCAGTTCGGCAAAACCAGCAAATTCGGCAACGTTGCTATATATGGCAACCTTGCGTTGCCATAATCGGCAACGTTGCTGATTTTGGCAGCGGTAAAGTTGCCAAAATCGGCAACCTTCAAATTCAATTTCGCATCGGATCGAGCGCAAGTCTATCGGAAGTTAAGTTTCCAGTTCATAGGTGGCAGCACCAGTCGGCGCAAAAAAAATCAGCCACGGAAATGCGAGTCTCAGCCACGGATTTTCGAAAAATGTTCGATTTTTGGGTTGATTTGTCCAGGGTCATGCAGCATAATTCACCCCATCCCTTCCATAAAAGAGCAATAAATGAATAATTCCCATTTCCAACACATTTCAATGCTGTTTAATGCCTACAGAGCACTGAATGCGACTTGTGAGCTACTTCCCAGTTCGGGGCTGGCTCACAGAACGTTGCCGAATTCAGCAACGGTTGCCAAATTCGGCAACGTTCCAACGTTGCCGAATTTGCTGGTTTTGCCGAACTGATACGCAAATTTTTTTAGCTCGTCCTTTTGTTTTATCATTTGGCCGGTTTTGACCTCAGAGTAACAGTGCTGCTCATAAATGGTGAAATTTATCAGTCATAGGAACCTAGGCACATTGCATATCAAAATGAAGCTTAGGATGTGTAGTTTCCAGAAAAGTCTGAAAAAAGAACGGAAAATAGTTTACTGCGGAGAAATTGCCAAATTTGTTTCCATGGAAACCGATTCACTACCGGTATTGGACCAATGGAAGAAAACCCAGGAAATACCTATCACATGTACAGCATGTAGCTTTGTTTAGAACTCCCTCCTAATTAATTATAACTTGGGCAATGGGCTACTTTCAAGAATTCCTGTTACCATGGAAACTAGTTGCCTCCTGTTGCCACGGAAACTGCGCAAGTCCGGCAAAATGCATAAAAATGCATTTTTACAATAAGTATAGCTTGTAGTATATCAAATCGTTCGAAATTATCTGCTGATTAAAGTGCACTCATTTCAGATTAACTGTTTTTCATGACTTCATTCTTTTCCTGAAATAAAATATGTTTTAATAATAAATTTTATCCATGTCCCATGAGAAATACTGATAATCAAATTTTAAAAAGTTTTCCACAGCTCCTCCCGACCTTGTAAAAGGGCCAGCTACATATCATTGATCAAATAAGGGTAGTGATTGCTCCATAGTTCCTTAACAGGAAACATTTGTCTGAAAAGGAATTTAAATGAAGGAAAAA
>NMRB01001725.1:135895-152411 GCA_002633025.1 Notospermus geniculatus | reverse complement strand
TCTTCTAAATTGACGAAATTTGGCATGGAGGACATCCTGAAGAAATAGTAGCACACCAAATGTTAATATTTTACACACAAAACCGGTGCAGTTTGAAAGTTGGAGTTTTGACATCAAGGAGTGACGACAGGCAGAGAAAATAGGCTGTTATTCATGCTGAATGGGTCAATGTCGTCCTGGGTATACCTTATGTTTACCCAGGACCATCCTGGACAATCATTTTCTTTACCCAGGTCAATGGTGGGTAAACATAAGGATCCTTAACTTTACCCAGGTTGGAGTTCCTGCCGAATCGCGCTGATCATATCCCTGCATCCGAGGATTGGTACTGCACACGCGTAGCACCCACGAATTAGGCCTAAATGTGTTGTACAACATTTATGACATTGGTCGTTATGGAGCCTATAGCTCAACACTAGGCATGGTTTTTGAAAAAAAGTTGATCCAATGCGGGACCACCGACAGCACATTGCAGCAGCAGTCTGTCCACGTTCATCCTCCGGAGCGTCTTCATTGGAAGAAGCATAATCGGTCATTATTGATAGATTTTTGAATGCATAAAAACTTGAATTTCTACCATTTCGATCGTTTCGGCCATTTCGATCATTTCGGCCGTTTCGATCAAAAGTTAAAAGTTAAAGTTTGGGTTTATAGTCTGATATCAACAGCGGTAGAGGTGTGACTTCACACTTTAACCCCAGTCGATCCTGAAACCTTTCAGTAGAACTCAGATGAGCTGCTCATTCAGCGCTACAATCTGAGCATTTCCGACCGGTACCCATTTAGGTATAGGCATACACCTGGGTGGAGAGAGGCCAGTAAGGCAAAGAGACCTGCCCAAAGTCTCACGCCAGCAGCGGGATTCGAACCCGGGATCCTCTGACTGCTAGTCGGAGGCCCGAACCACTACACCACCGTGGCTCCTTGCATCATTTCGGCCACTTCATTTCGGCCGTTTTGATCATTTCGGCCACTTCATTTCGATCATTTCGGCCGTTTCGATCATTTCAGCCGTTTCGATCATTTCGGCCACTTCATTTCAGCCGTTTCGATCATTTCGGCCACTTCATTTCAGCCGTTTCGATCATTTCGGCCATTTCATTTCGGCTGTTTCGATCATTTCGGCCATTTTATTCCGGGTTTTAGTAAAGGTAAAATATGAAAATAACTGAAATTTTATATTAATTTTTCAATCCTATTTCAATCATTTCAGCCGCATTAATCATTTCGATCATTTCGGCCATTTCATTCTGGGTTTTATAAGTAACCATTCTCAAACTAAGCATGTAAAATCAACAAAATTAATTCACACGTGTTAATTTATAGGCACAGTGCATTTTGCGATTGCATCGTGACATGCGTACCAAATTCCATCCTCGGACGCAGTTGAACGATAAGAGCCACTCCAAGCTGGGTGAAGTTAAGGATCCTCATGTTTGCCCAGGATGATCCTGGGTGATCCTGGGTAAACGTAAGGTACACGTATACGCAGGACGACAATAGGGAGTTTGAGATCAGCGACTTATCACGGATCCTTATACTTATACGAATAGATTTCTGTACAACGAGGACAAATTTTGTGTACATTTCGATCCATATACATATAAGGATCCGTGATAAGTCGCTGATCTCAACCTCCCTATTGACCCATTCAGCCTTACTCATACCAATTAACTCGATTTGATTATTTGGTATTATTGGGTATGTAAGACAGTAACTTCCCTTGCATGTACGTTTGATGTGATCGTGACCTTTTGACCTACTTCTTCAGGAAATTCGTATGATTCTATTATTTTGGATTGAATCTGGTTAGGAGGTGCACTAATAATTTGTCTGTGTAGTGCGAAATTTCAGCTTGGAGAATCCAGATGTGTTTGAGATATTTCAGTATGTGTTCCGTATGCAACTGTTACACAAACGCATTTGTTTAGTGAATCACAATGTGGAGACTCAAACGGCAGTTCCCTCATGGCCATTTGCCTTTGTAGTACTGGTGTAGTAGCATCTAATGTCCCCCGATATGTGATGTCCCCCAACAAAACATTTACGGATTAAGCGGCACCATTGAATTGGACTCTGGAGAGACCAAAACCCTTAATCCTGTGACAAACAATGCAGGGGGACGGACATCAGGCGGGTGGGGACATTAAATTTTATCACACCTGTACATCAGATAGCTAGATGGATACGTAGCAAACCTGTCACGTAAAAGTGTTCTCTTCAAATCAGAAGGTAATTATGATCATCGCAGATAGAAGATTGTCATTCCCAAATGTCTGGCAACTGTCATATTCCAAATGAAGATGAGCAGGAAATATTGCAGCTCCGATATGGATTTACGGCTGATGTTCGAGTGACTTTCATATGTGACCATCGCTGGGACAAGTACTTCACACATTACTGTTTTTTAGCCCGCTTGGCCGCAAGGCCCAGCAGGGCTTATGCTGTGGTTGGGGTCGTTGAGTGGTGGTCTGTCGTGCGTCAGTCGATACGGCGGTACGTCCGTAAACTTTTGGCTCGTTAGCGCTCTAGCGCCTTTATTTTTTTACGAATCTTTTTTATCTTTGGTGGGTGTATATATGGGCCTAAGATCTAGATCGAGTTCGATTTTGACCACGGTTGGATTCCTATTTTGGCCTCCAGGGGGCGTTTTGTGAAAAATTTCAAAGGCTGTATTTTGATAATGGTTTGAACTATCATGTTGAAACTTTGTACACATGTACCTCTAGAGCTGCGTTCAGAAAACGTTTTAAGATGTTAAAACGGTTTAGGGTGCCACACTAGAGCCCTCTTAAAACGGTTTGAAAGCGTTTTAACGAAAACGGTTCCAGAAGTGGTTTCAAAACGACTCGACGTCATTCGGGCGCGACAACCGTTTTGAAAACGCTTTGGTGACTGTAGCGTGGCACAGTAGTTTTTGGTCGAAAGCGTTTTCCGTAAAACGTTTTACGGAAAACGCTTTCAAGTCGGTTTCAGTGTGAACACAGCTTAGGTTACAGCAACCTACAGACAAAATTTTCGTGAAGTCTGATTCTTAACTTTGCCGCTAGGGGGCCAAAACCAAAATCACTGAAAGTACTGTTTCTCCCTTCCCAAGAGACGGATCTTTGTCAAATTTTTATCATGGGTATATCTAATAGGGATACATAAGATATAGTACTCGCGTTTTCAATTTGACCTACTTTTCAAGTTCACGGAGGTCAAAGTTCGCTTGAAATTACGATATTGGCTCTTTTTGTAACGGTTTGACCTATTGCTTTGAAACTTTGCACATATCCACATGTACCTCTAGGCTGTAACAACTCAGATGAATTTTCGGCAAAATCTGACTTTGTCTCTAGGGGGCCAAACTGCTTCAAGCCAAGCGGGCACAGTGCCATTGGCACTATTTTTTTTTATTATACATACTATATTTATTCACTTCAAAGGAATTGGCACTGACCAACAGGCTAATAGCCTATACAAGGGTCTGTGCCGCATTACTTTTGTAATAAACATGATAAAAACAAAGCTTTGGTTCGTTTGGGCTTCATCGACAGAAGGTGGTCAAGAAATGATTTCGTTTGGTAACCTGGGTAGATTTGGGAGAACTCCATCAGGGACTCCTACTAAGGTTAGTATTGGGAAATTTACTCATGAACTTTGATAACAACACAACCTAGGCCTATATTTAGCTTCGTATCGTTTAATCGGCTGCACATGTTGCAATTTTTTAGCTCACCTGGGGTGAGCTCTTGTCGTGGGTCTGCGTCCGTCGTTGTCGTCGTCTGTCGTGTTCCGTTAGCAGGGCACGTTTCGTAACCGCTGGAGCTATTGATCTGAAACTTGGTACATATATACCCCTAGGTCAGATGACCTACGACACCAAGTTTCGGTCCGATTCGACTCTTAGCTTGGCCACCAGGTGGCGGAAACCAAAAACACAAGAAGTGCAATAACTCATGAACTAATGACTGGATCACCTCCAAATTTTTATCATAGGTGTAGNTTTTCCTGATTTTTGGTTAAATGTATATATGTGGGTCCTCCACGAACCTATTGATTTTCGGCCGAATCGGACTTTCCATTTGGCCACCAGGGGCGCTTTGCAAAAACGACATTACCACTCTGACACGTTCAAATTAAATCAAACTTTTCTCATTTTTGGTGCAAAGGTGTATGTGTGGATCCTTCACAAACCTATCGATTTTCATCACATATCACACATGCAACGTTCAATGAACACATAATTCAATTTACACCCACAGCCGAGGGGTCTTAAGTGCGAATAGCACGGTATTTTTGATTTGACCGACTTTTCAAGGTCACAGAGGTCAAAGTTCAAAATTTAGTCATTTGTTGGCGCGTTTTGTAACTGCTTGGGCTATTGACTTGAAACTTGGTACATATACACCCCTATGTCAGATGATCTATGACACCACTTTTCGGTCCGATTCGATTCTCCGCTTGGCCACCAGGTGGCCAAAACCAAAGCTCAAAGTCCAGTAACTCCTGAACTGTAACTGGATTGTCTCCAAATTTTTATCAGGTGCATCTAACGAGGATACATAACCCTGGAACATTTCGATTTAACATTTGTCATTTGTTTTTCTGGTACATTCACCCAGGTGAGCACATGGTCCATGGACCATTTCAAATACCGAGCTCTGTATTATAAATTGGAAACAGAAACCTGGAAACGGTAGGGCCTATATTGGAGGAAGATTGAAGCATTTCTGTGGTGGTCTCGGAAAACCCGGTGGATCTCACATTTGACGAAAATGTTAATGACCTTGGTGAAACCGCACATTTTCAATAGCTGGCATGCACCACGTAACAGGTAGCTAAGCCTAGTGGATCAGTGCAGAGACATCAGCTGGGTTTTCCTAGACCGCCACACATTTGTGATATTTCACATCACTTCCCAACATTCTAATACTTAACCGAAGGCATCGGATAAAACATATATCGGGTGTCCCAGAAAAAACCTCCCACTTTTCAAGCTTCAATATCTCCTGAGGTGTTTGACCGAATTCAATAAAACTGCACCAAAATAAAGGTTATGATAAGATAAAAAACTGTTGTGAATTTCATCTCAATATCCATCTTGAGTTTGGAATAATGTCAGGAACAAAAATACAAGTCCAGTTGTTCAGTGTGATCGTGCTGAATACCACAGAATTACACCGAAATTGAGATTATGCTGACATCTAGCCGTGGCATAAATTTCATGTCAAAACCCCGACTGAGTGTGGAATGATGTCCGGTGCAATTAGCACAAGTGAAAAAGTTAAATAATGAGCCTGTGAATTCTAACTCACTATCATACTTGAAACCATGATTAATTTGTTCAGTGTCATCGGGGCTTCCGAAATTAAATCTGTCCAAGGATTACAAAACTGCTGTTTCCTTGAATGTATCTTCCCCTACCGGTATATGGTGCTGGAACTGGTGGTGACCCTTTGGTATCGAGTGGTCCCGTAGAATCTGCATCTCTGATACTGCAATCAGGGACATTGATGTGAAATTCACATAATCTCTTTGTCTTCACACCCTAAATTTGGTGCAGTTACATCCTATTAGGTTTGATATTTCTTGAGATATTGAAGTTTGAAAAGTGGGATTTTTTGGGACACCCGATAGCTAATTGAAAAGAGAATGCACCCAAAAGATCGGTCTTGCTGCCTACTGCCATAAGGACTTGATGGTGTTGGCTGGAGAAAATGGCAGGTTGTTCTTCCTGTCTGCAGTCAACAACAGTAATGGTGGATTCACGATCAGCGGGGATTATGTCACTGCGTGAACATTATGGCCCGAACTTATAAAGGATGTCTATATCTTAGACAAGTCTAAATCCGTCGTCTAGCTTCAACTGCGATTACAGAAGGATGTCTAGCTTAGACGTGTCTAAACCTGGTGTCCAAAGATAGACATTGGTGTCCAAATAACAAAGGAATCGCAAAACATGCCAGGGGGCTTGTTTTGCAGTTGTCTAAGCTATGAGATTCATTCATAATTTCAAGTTTTATTGTCTTAAAAGGTGTCCTAGTGGCCCTAGATTATCTGTATGAAAAGAAAACGTGCCTATGAAAAATATTCAAGGAAATATGCCGGAAAATTAGGTGGGCAGTTACTTTTGACTAAAGGCAGTGACAGACTGGCGCGTAAGCAGCACGTCGGGAAGCGTCCAACCATCAGGGAGGCGGTAACACGGACCGAAACACCTTCCGAAGAATCTGATTGGCGGAACGCCTGCAGGACGCGCCAGTCTGTCACCGGCTTAACGGTGTACTATCCATCCAGTCACAACAGCAGATAGGCCTATTATGACGAATGCCACGCAAATGAGGTCATCTAAGGTACGCCCCTTTACAATTCATTATATAATCGTCTCAACAAAGGCAGTGCGACCGGCGGTACATGTTTAATCACCTGTTGGACATGACTAGCTAGACCGACATCCTCGCGTGGTTCGAAATTCCGATAAACACCAGTGTTTTGGTAGACTTGTCTAACAGTTGTCTTACAAATGTTTAGGCTTAAACAAGTCCAAGTTAGACAGGCGAAAAACACCTTTTATAAGTTCGGGCCTAGATGTCTATATTTTGCACAATTTGTTAATGGCAAGAAATAACACGTGTCATTTTGGCTTTCAATTCAATGTGCATCTTCTATCGATCTTTCTGTATGTTAAAAGTTTACGACCTCGTGATCCTGTCTATTGAACCTCGCCCATTAATACACTGTAACCATCTTCGCAGCATAGTTATAAGCGGAATCTGACAGATTCCACTGATAACTATGCTGTGATTGTCCAATCTCCCAATATCCAAGGGCAGTCTTCAGATTGACTGACAAGTCAATTTCTAGTTAAAACTGATTTTGCTTTTTTCAGGTTACCTTCATGAAACAACTTATATTTGTGATTCCACTGCTGCGCCTAACGCCAACACTTCAAGACATAAAGAGGCTGTCCTGTGACCGTTAATTATTTGATGTTATTGGTGAAACTACTTTGAATCCGACTGAGATCACGCATAATTTGGTAACAAAGTTTAATCAGCCACTGGTCGGTGTCCAGAGTGCGTTTTCAATTGCTCCCAGACGAGGATGATTGGTACCATACCGGATGTTTGTGAGGTGATTGTAGTTCAAGAGAATAGAAAAAATCGGAAGCTACATGGAGTGAGAATATTCAGATTTGCCCATTCCTATACCTATGAGAAGATCGGAGATAAAACGAAATTGAAAAGGAATTTAACGGCACTGTACATATTGCAAGAAGAGCAAGTAAGCTACAAGGATTGATGATATCGCCTACATGTATTCCAAAACTTGGGAGGCCACTGGGTGAAAAAATCAGTCACGTTATGACCATGATCACAATTTGGAAATCACTTCCATGTAGAGGGTCATCGTCATAACTGGCAGCAAGTTACCGGTAGAACATTTTCTGTTGGTACTGTCTTTTGTTTATGAGATACAGCAGAAATCCACAGCATGTTTTTGGCTGAAACTTGAACAGCACGGATGATATAGGCTAAAAATGACACAAATGACTTTTTATGCCCCCGACTTATGTCATGGCGCGTGTGTCGGTGTCGTCGTCGGTGTCGGTGTCGTCGTCGGTGTCCGTTAACATTTGGTTTCCGTCAATTAGCTTGAGAACGCTTTGACCGATCAACCTGAATTTTTAACCAGGTTTTCGAAGAAAGTCCTGGTTATTAAATTACCGAAAGTGGCGGGCGGTCGGGCGTCCGGGCGGTCGCTTTTCTCTTGTCCGACTGATAACTTAAAAACGACTTGAGATTTTCTTTTGAAATTTTTGGGACATGTTGCTTGTAAGTAGACGTTGTTTCCTTTCGATATTCAGCGTCATTCGATTCAAGGTTTGGCCAATAGGGGGCTAAATGTGAAAACAGAAAAAGTGCTATTTCTCCTGAACAAATGAACGGATCGTCACCAAATTTTTATCATAGGTATATCTAATGACNCCCCCCCCCCCAATAGTGGTACCGGTATTTTGATGGCAATGCAGTTCAAATGCCTAGGCCTAGGCCTACACTTGAACATGCAGGTCATCTGTTCTTCTACGACATTAACCCTAACCAAGTTTCGGTCCGATGCAATTCTTAGCTTGGCTCCAGGTGGCCAAAAACAAGTCCTGCAACTTGGGAATGACTTGCCCCAGATGTTCGCTCATCCTCTCTCTGTCATTACACTATGTCAACGAGTGAGCACATGGTCCATGGACCATTTCATTTTGTGTGGGTTGGTCTCTATGAGGGGATGGTTCCTTTCGATGACTAGCTCTGCCGCCCATCTAAGATGGCGGCTATGGTGGCCAGCGTGAAATTGGCTTCCGTTGATTAACTTGAGAATGCTTTGCACAATCAACCTGAATTTTTTTGTGAGGGTTTGCATCTATGAGGGGAAGGTTCCTTTCGATGACCAGCTCTGCCGCCCATCCAAGATGGCGGCTATGGTGGCCATCTTGAAATCTAGTTTCCGTCAATTAATTTCAGATTGCTTCGCCCAGAAACAACATACCAGTCGGGGGCATTTGCCATGCTCTGCGTTGCTGTTGTTACGCATTAATTTGCATACAGGTTATCATCAATAAAACATATGATTGCGTATTAAATTAACTCGTTTCTGCGTTTTTTCCCTACGAGCCCTGTTGGCCAGTCATTCATTCCTGAATCACCTCTCATGTCACGGATTCTCCATCCTGAATTTTGAACAAGTGAAGCCAGGTTTGTGTTGTGGCTGTGAGAGAAATTACGTAAAAGTGAAATGATAGCCGTTTCGAGAAAAAATTAGATGAAAATTGTAGGTCGCGTCAAACGTCATTGTGTTACATATCGATGAAACCTTTTGTATTTTCTGATAGCAAATCGAGCCACTGGATCAAGAGTTTGCCTTTTTATGCTCCGCAATCCTCGTATGCCAAACATAATAAAACTTGAAGATAGAAGTTCGTCTTGGACCAAAACATGCCATTTTCCTCGAAAAAAGACGATCTTCGGTAGTAAATAAATTGGGGAGCAAGGAAAAGTGGGCCACTGGGCAGAGTGGGCCGCTGATATTTTTTTCAGCTCCGAACTGTTGCGAACAAGTTACACGGTCTGAAAGTGCCCCTCTATATTCTCCAACTTCATCTGTTGTTTGTAGATTTGGTTTGATTTTGACATTCCTCTATATCGGCAAAAATGTGACCTGTGACACCAAAATGAGTCGGAATGTGCACAGAAGACCCAAGGTGAACCAATGGTTTGTTGATTTCAGCATTGTCTGCCCATTGTGGAATTTGACTTTGTCCATTTCTGTAATTGTTCTCTGGTGTCATCTTGGGTCTTCTTTCCTGCACATTCCAGGTCATTTTGCTGTCATGGGTCACAAAATGTGTTTTATTTTTCAGAACATTGAATAAAATAGAACAACTAATAAATATCTTCTTGCCTAATGGGGACACTCCATTCCAAAACGTCCTGACCTGCTGTTATTTTTCTCTAGAAAAGTAGAATGATACACATAGTATGTCACTGCACGTAATGTGTTCGATTGTGTTTTAGGTCGGTTGCTATACCTTGGGCACTCTCACCACCATAACCGATGGTCATGATATCATAAAAAGTGCTTCTGCATTCGCAAAACAGATTGCAGACAATATTGCTTCTGATACTGCAAAGGACATAGCAACAGGAATAGCTGAACCCCTCGCTGCTGTTGGGACTTCTGTCCAGTATGTTGGGATTGTGATTGGGTTACTGAAAGTAATCTGTGATCGAATCGCCGCGTGTAAAGCAATCACAAAGAAGGCTAAAAAATTCACCCATACCTTGTCGAGTATATCAAAAAATCTTAAACTCATCCGAGATAATGAACTCTACAAGACTGAGGTGGTGAGAGAGAACTTGCAACAGCTGGAGAACACTTTAAAAGAGGGAGAAGAAATAGTGGATAAAATAGAAAAACATGGACGCAACAAGTGTTTGAAATTTGTGACTGTAAAAAAGGACGAGAACACACTTCGACAGATAATAGACGATATAGATCGCTGGCTGCAAGTGTGCTTCCAGGGCCAATTGGCAGAAATCAAAGAAGGTGTCAATGATATCAACAAGAAAGTAGGTAAAGTTCACGAAGATGTCGTCGATATCAAGCAGGGTAACGAAGATATCAGGCAGGATGTACGTGTAATAGCTGCAAAGTTGGACATAGTCGTTCCAGGTAAATCTTCTTGTCTTTGATGTACACCCTTACTGAATACATGTACAGTCCTTCAAATAAGTAAATGGACACAGGAAAATCGAAATTTCTCAAAAACGGCTGGTGATAAATCGATGCGGTTTGCGGTACTAGGTAGGATATTTAGTTGTGCATAATGATATCTACCACTTGGAAATTTGCCATTTTATCTAATAGTGACTTTTGTCGATTTAAAAAAGGTCCCAAAATCAACTTTTTTGTTGCCAAAATTATTCATTGTTTTTCTTGATAGGATGGATCACCATGGTGAAAACACCACATCCACATTAGTAACTAATCCAACTTTTTGGTTACTCTTTCTAGGTTTATTTTAAAGGAGTTAGATGCCGAAGTTGTAAACAAGCTGGTTTGTTTACAAATATGGTCGGCAAACTAGTTTTATTCCTTCGTGCAGGTGGCAGCACCCGCGATCGTTAGACTGGTTCCCGGTCCGATGCAACGATATTCACGTCAGTACATATCACCGACAATAGGTGGCAGCACCGCAGGCGTCCGTGGATAGAGAACCAGTGAGTGAGTGTTTACAACTTCGGCGTCTAACTCCTTTAACACGACGTTTCTACCAGTGTTCCCTGGTCGTTGTCAAGTGTACAACTGAATCAAAGTGAAGTTGAGTCTACATTGTACATAACAGTGTTTTTAGCTCAGCTGACCAAGGTCAGCAGAGCTAGTAGAATAAGTATTCATGGCGTCACGTGTCAGTCCGTCACCCCGTCCGTCAAACTACATGTATGCCCGACGTTTTGTAGCCGGAGCTAGAGACTTCAAATTTAATCTGAAGGTAGCCCTGGGTGAACTCTCCTCGGAAACAAAAAATTAGCGTGATGTGACACATAGTAAGCTCTCCAGGGGGCATTTCCCGTAAAATGAAATATGGCGATATCTCAGGCCCTATGATATATTTGAGTATAAAAAAGTGATAGGACAGATAGGTTTATAATTTCTACATCAGTTCAAAGGGAAATTAATGTCAGATCTGTTCACCAGGGGGCGGTATTCAACAAAATAAAAAACAGGGGTATTTGAATTTTCTGCACTTTGAAGTAACTGGTGTCCTGTCCGACATAGCCAGTGGTAACACTGATACAATGTAACCTTAGCTGATAAACATGGCCACCATGCTTTTCATCACTTGAGAAGTTCAACATGCTGTTATAGCCTGACTAATCTTTCATCAGGTAAGGTAACATACTTCAACTCATTCTTTTATGTGTGGCAACAGTCTCAATGCCTAATTGGTAATTTAGGTCATTCAAATGTATATTTGAACAGTCTCTGTGAGCATGCATTGATTGATAATGGCCTGCCCTTGCCACCATGAATTAGTGTTGTGGTCTCACTAACCAGTGGGGGCATCCAGTGTTGATATTCATATCATCTTGTACTGCAGGTAGGGCTGCAGTATCATTGGAAACACTGCTACATCTATTGTTCACGAAGTGACGTTATTTTCGTGCCACATCATTTCTTGTCACACGGGTTTATTCACTTAATATAGCACCAGTTGGCACGAAATGTCACTAATAAGTGTAATGTAATGCCAAGTTATGTCTCTTATGGTAGAATTTACATATTATTCGCGTTTTTTCGAGAAATCGACACTTTTGTTTGGGGCATGGTTGCCGATGTATGGACTAATGTACCGGTATACATCATCATGAAACGGCATTTTTGTGTACAAAATAACGAGAGCATGCCAAAAAATCAGAAGAATATATCGCCTTTACACAACGATGTGTATCACGATCTCCTCCCCTATTTATTTTGAACCGTATGTAATCCTTCATCACCGAGAAATAAGCAGAAAAGTCCAGAATTGCCCCGTAGCAGACGAGTCAGGTCGCCATTTTGTTTGATCGACGCGTAACCGACGTGTATGAAGAGACGATGTGTGTACACACATATAGTGCACGAATGTTCAGGTAGCCTTCTTGGGACTAAAATAAAGGGATGCCTTATGGATGAGTTGATAATTGGGGTCAGTGTTGATGGTGAATATAGGCCATCGCCGCATTTGGGTTATCAGTATTGTCCAGTGGGTTCAGTGTTACGGCTATGGTTGTCTATGATCATGGGTTCGAGCCCGGGTGGTGGAAGAATTTTTTTCTCCATTTCTTTTCTTTTATTCACAAAGATTTTCTCTGTTTGGATGTAAGGACTTGTCCTGCTACGAGTTTCTTTCCGCTGCCCAAACCAAACATCTATACCCCCAGCAACTACTGCAGTCTCATGATCTGAACGTCACTTCGTGAACCCGGTCGCCACCAGGCTTGTTTTACTTTAAATGTGCCTTAAAGTCATGAAATTCATGACTTTGAATTTAAAGTTCAATTTCATTCAGTATTCAAAGTTCAGTATCATTGGAAACACTGCTATTTTACTTTGTGGTGTTGCCCCCTTCAGGATGAGAGATGATGCAGGTATATTGAGTGCACTCACAGGGCTGAGTGCTGACTGTAGAGGAAATGACAATAAGACAAGTATAGACTTGAAAAGGCCACGGAGTGACTTTATTGCGATTGACTTATGATACCGGTATATGAAAATTTGTGAAAAATAGGCCCCTTAAATAATTGACCGATATGCAGCGAATAGGAATTATTTGAGTATATTTACATAAATTACAAATGCTGCTGCATACCAGGGGGCAAGGAAATGGCAAATGAGTGGGGCAAAACCGCCACACGCAGCAGAAGTGGCCTAACAGGGAGCATCCAGGAACCGTGACTGAGGGGAGTGGAGGGTGAGTCAAAAAGTTGTCACGAGATGTTGCTTGATGAAAATCAAGAGTAATTCTGAGCCCCAGGGATCTGGGTTAGCTCAGGAACGTGCGCAACGCTGTGATTGGCTGCTGGCACCACGTGACAGCCTGGGGTACTCCTGCTAGGAGGGCTTGGTGCAGCAGAGCGTGCGAGCTGGCAACGCGATATAATTAGGGTTCCTGGAAACTCCCGGAGAGGTCGATTGTCCTTGGAGGGGGGAACCACAAATAGATTTCTCCCCATACGTGTATGGATAGAAATGTGCTTTAAATGTGCCTTAAAGTCATGAAATTCATGACTTTGAATTTCAAGTTCGGGGACAGTTTTCAGGTAGAGCATGTGCCTACAATTTAACTAAATTACACCTAAAAATCAATATTGTCAGCTGAGCGCATCGCCCATGGGCGACTTGTTACAGAAATACAGTACATGTATTAATGAAACTATTGTGCAGTAAAACAATTGGGTCTTATGCATTTGACAAGTAGGTAAACAAGCCTGGTGGCGTTGGTTAAGGTTCACGTAGTGAAATTATCGAAAAAAATATCGCAATTGAGGGACATGGGGCACCATTTTAGAAATTCTCAACTTCCAGTACTCGACATGGCCCTAAGGATAGTTCATTGCTTTGCCACCAGAGAAGTTACTGGTACTACATGTAGAATCCAGGCAGTGCTCATCCAGAAGGCGATTACCTGCACTCGACGACCGGTAGCAGGTAGCCTGCTTTGTTCACCCACGTGGTGATGATCGACTCATTATTCACAGGGGAGGCAGGCAAGGCGGGTTGATTTTTAATTAGGCGCTTCGTAAGAGTTATCTACATTAATAATTCATACCTTCTGTCAAAAATCGGCTAGATTATTGTAACCTTTCTCCCACGAAATGTATCATTTTACGCAAACAGCAAATTCGTTTGTGATGTTGACTTATAACAATCCTGAAACCCCTACGCCTTCCAATAATAGGCTCGTCCTACCTGTGTTATTCTGCCATGTATTGGATATCGCGAATGCACTGGGCATTAAACGCAATTTTTAGGTCAACTAGCGAATATTATGGCCCCAGAAGAAATCCGAAGCAGCAAATGGATATCTACTTTTAACTTATTAAGGTTATTCACTAAAAGTTCATCTCTATCGAAGGTTATCCGATTTTATTGGCTTTCAATCTTCAGCCTCACAGTGAAAGTTTCCTGCGTGAGTGCGAAGCCCTGGTTATGATAATGTGAATAACCGCGCTATCGAAGAGTGAATCGGGCAAAACCGGTATGAAAATAATGGTCACTACGTGAACCAATAAACAGAGTGATTATATGATCAGGCTATCGTATGCTGAAGGAATGAATAGTCCAGTGTCTCTATTGAGTTTGGGTTTGTGTCTCTTGATTTGAATGGCCTCCATCAGTTTTCTTTGGTAAAACTTTTGTTGCTGTTTGTTTAACCCTTTCAGTGCCAGCCCCCCGGGAGCCGGGTGTTTTTTTCTGCTCCTATACTGCCAGACCCCCGGCTCCCGGGGGTACATCGTCAATGGCTTTTAACGTTAACAACACGAACGCCATCTGAACTCTAGCAGTGAAACTGAGTACCTGCTTCACAGAACTCAATGTTGACGGCAGTTTCAGTTCGTTTTTGAGTTCATAGGTGTCTCTATGGGTGTTTCCACGTGCTGTATCACACCCGGGGGGGTCACTCCCCATAAAGCGTGTTGCACATCAGTGTAGGCCTACTCCACTTTTTAGCTTAGCTGACGTAGTCAGCCAAGCTTGTCAAACCATTCAAATGTGTGTCTGTCCGTGCACCAAAATGATTTTCATCAGTGGCACGTTTTGTAACCGCTGGCGTGATCAAAGTCAAATTCACACCAGAGGTAGACCTTAGGTGGATGTATAATTCAGCACAATGATTTCCGCTATTTGACCTGTTTTAAGCGCGTGATGGCGGAAAAACCAAAAATGGCTATCTCTGAAATGTGACCAGTTGGTGCATTCACACTGGTGCAGATGCATTGCATATCCACAAAGATTTAATTTCCTATCAAAATTTTTATTTTTTTCGCCCATCAGGTGGCGTTATAAGCAAAAAACGAAATGGTTGCGTTTAAATTTACCGCCCGATGACGTCACTGTTGAGATTCCAGCTGCCCCATCATCAAGCCAGGTGCTACTCTATGAACATTCATGACACTTGCCATGCTTTATTCACGTAGGCCTAATACACATCAGTCTAGGTAAGTTTGTGTGCTGATTTAGCGACATGAGTCGCGTATGGGCAGTTTATTGAGAGAATTCTGGGTTTCCATTGCTTGAACATTCTCAACTCGCTGACATTTGGACCGAATCACGACCAGTTGTTGATATAGTTCGGGAACGAGTTTAGAATCCCCGACCGGAAGTACAAGTTCCCGGAAAGTAGGTCTGGCGTAGGAACCCATACTATGGTGGACTGATATGCCCGTGAAATGTGAACACGCGATCACAGGTGGCGCAGGTTGCACGTCAGACCTATGAAGTTTTCTGGACCCACGGTTGCAGGTTGCAGGTTGCAGGTCAGCCCTATGAAGTTTTCTGGACCCACGGTTGCAGGTTGCAGGTTGCAGGTTGCATATGGACTTTGAAAGTTTTCCAGCACCCAGGTTGCAGGTTGCGGGTTGCGGGTTATTTTAAAGTTTCCTGCACCCACAGTTGCAGGCATTGGAAGTCAGTACTGGACCCAGGTTAGCAAAAAAGCGAATTTAACACACTACCGGTGTAACGTTTTTTTTTAGTGACGCCCATCTGCCAGTGCGACATTACAATAGATTGACGGAATAAGCGGCGACTTGACAATGAATGGCACACAGAGAAATAGCGTGTCACACTAAGACTATCCCGAGGTTGACACCCGATGGCCATAGGCCTACGAATTATGGAAACTTTTGGAAATCTTACTGATCAGTACAGGTGTAACATCTGTGAGTGTTTCTGTAGCTCAGTGTTCCCCAACAATAGACACAGCCTAGAATGGTTATTGTTGGGTAATAGTTGCCGCTTAATCCGTCAGGAGGGAAACAATAAGAAAAACAGAGAAATACGGGGAACACTGATTGATGTTACACCGGCCTGAAGAAGACCCCGGTTGGGATCGAAAAATTGTAAGATTCTGGAAGTTGACTTCGGGGCCATCTTCGGAACGAGTTTAGAATTCCCGATCAGTGCCCAAAAAAGGTCATTGATTGACGGAATAAGCCGCATTGTACAATAGGATCGGGAATTCTAAACTTTAGCCGAAAGGAGATTGGGCCCACTACAGCGAAGTTTGTGAAGTTCGTGAAGGGTCAAATCATTGCGCCTCTGTCAACTGCAACTCAAGTGATGTCTCGCCCTGTTTGTCGCATTAATCACTGTGCCTTTACCAACCATATGTCCAGCGATGTTTCAGCTGTTGGTCACATCAATCGTTGTGCCTCCACCAACTGTATCTCCAGTGATGTTTCAGCTGTTGGTCACATCAATCATTGTGCCT